>JAMKPZ010001926.1:0-14022 GCA_024699675.1 Amphibolis antarctica
TCACGAAACTACTATGTAGGAAAATGGTAGCTTCGTAATTATACCTTATATAAAAATGGAACTACCATCACTTATGATGTTTGAGGGGTATTGTAGTTTTTCAATTAAGTGATGTAATTGTTAAACCAATCTTCAATTAATTACAAGAATATTCAAGGAATTCGTAAAATATGTAAGGAAATAAAAATTAAGAATAAAAGTAATTAATTCAGACTTATTCAAGTATTTTCAATTAATTGAATTGCGGAACTTCCGTTAAAATAAAGAAGATATAAAAATGGAACTACCATCACTTGCAAAATATTTTAGGGGTGTTGCAGTTAACATTTTCAATTAAGTGATGTAATTGTTAAATCGATCTTCAATTAATTACAAGAATATTCAAGGAATTCGTAAAATACATAAGGAAATAAAAATTTAGAATAAAAGTAATTAATTAGAATTTATTCAAGTATTTTCAATTAATTGAATTGCAGATCTTCCGTTAAAATAAAGAAAAGAGTTATGGAACTACCATTTAGAAATGGTAGTTCTATGATTATACTTTATATACAAATGGAACTACCATCACTTGCAAAATGTTTTAAGGGTATTGTAGTTAACATTTTCAGTTAAGTGATGTAATTGTTAAATCGATCTTCAATTAATTACATGAATATTCAAGGAATTCATAAAATACGTAACGAAATAAAAATTCAGAATAAAAGTAATTAATAAGAACTTATTCAAGTATTTTCAATTAATTGAATTGCAGAACTTTCGCTAAAATAAAGAAGAGAGTCACAGAACTACTGTGATTATGATTAAGGTAGCTAATAAATGTAATTATATAATTAAATTAGGTATTTAAAAATTCCAAGTGTGTGAATTAATTATTAAACCAATGTTTCAGCATCTAGAGAGATTAATTGATGATTAAGCATGGATAAGGTTCTTAATTATTGGGGTCAATGAATAACTTTACGACGAACTTTGGAGTTATAGCTATTACTTTATAGCGAGCCATAAAGTTAAGCTGTAAAGTAAATATGTTTACTTTATGGCATGCCGTATAACTATTCTTTTCTTTTCATATATTTTCAATAATGTTAAAATGTTAAATACCTAGTCTTAATAAATTTAATCACATATTCGAAAATCTTAAATACTTTATTTTACTTAAATTTATGACTTAATATTTATGAACATTCTTTTTAAACGAACTTAATGAAATAAACTTTAGACAACATACTCTGTTTCCCTACCCATCACTCAACGAACCTTCGTCGAATGAATATTCGTGTAACGAACCTCCGTTGAATGAGTCTTAGCTCCACAAAGAGGATCATTTTGGGAAAAGCCTTAAGATATGTAAAAGTTAAATGCTCCTACTAAAATAATGCATATTCTAATTTCTATCAAATAGATCAACACGTGAAAAATAATCAATTGAAGAGAAAGAAGACCTTCATTTTAATTAGGTGATCTATTTCTTTCATAATACACAAATATTATAATGACAAAAAAGACCCTTATTTTCAAATTTCTTGCATAAACAACATACATCAAAATTGGTCTCAATATTCAAACCGACTACTCTCAGTAAACTTGCTACCATTGGATTCCAAACTTCATAACAATATTGTCCACCTACTTTGCTTATTTTTTTAGTAAGATACGTCAATCTTTTTCTCATTTCGTCTTGGAATATAGAAAATATCTTTCTTGTATAACTTGCAGTAGCCTGCATTTCAATTGACGTAGAGAACAAAAGTGTCAATTTTGTTGTCAGAGTAATTAAATCTTCATTTTCCTCGAATTGACATCTTACTTTCAATGCCCTATAATATTGGAAGACAAATTCTGAAATAAGAGTTTAAGAATGCATGTACCCATCAAAAAATGCAATTACGCTCTCAGACCTTTGACTTGTGCTTATGCTGGCCACAAATATGTCATTCATATAGCATGTAACCCAATGATCTCGGATGGTGTACATGTAATTCAGTCAAGAGTTACCATGCATTATTGGATATTTAACTTTTAATAAGTCTCACTCTTTTTCAAACTCTTTAAGAGTCCTTGCATCATATATGCATTTATTGTAATCAACCTTGAAGTTCACATTAGTGTGCATCTCTAGGACATGACCAATGGCATTTTGGCCAATATGCCAGGAATAGTAATGATGTACAAAATCTGGAAAAACTACAGGAATAACTGCACACAATGTATGGTCTTGATCTGTAATGATGTCTTTGGATTCTTGTCATACATGTAAGTTTGGATTGTAGTAAACAACCAATGAAAGATTTCTTTTGTCTCATTTACTAGTAAAACACACCCAAACAATGTAGACTACTTATGGTGATTTACTCCAGTAAATGGTGTGAAAGACTTGTTGAAGTTATTGGTCATATAAGTGGTGTCAAAACTAACATCTCTAAACTTCATATATGCTTCACAAGCTCTGCCATCAACCCAGAAGACACTTCTGATTGTATGATCTTCATCTAATTCAAAAGAAAAGAAATAATTTAGATCCTTGTGACTTTGTTGTTGAAAATACTTTACTACTATCATACATTTCTTGCTCATATTATTCTTTCACTTGGTCCTATTAAGGTGAATAACTTGATCAAGACTAATATCTTGTTGTGATATATTTGAAATAACATGTGTCAATTTGGAATGTTGAATGCCACATTCTGATAGGGTATTTAGTAACCCTTCTGATGCAGATGATATTTTCTTAAGAGATCTTAATATCTTCGATTTTACAAGTAATGCAAGAACATAAATATGCTCCCTGAAAAATCTCTCAACAACTCATACATTTAATTCATTGCTCACAACATAAAACCTTACAGAATAACCCTCTTGAATGTCTCATTGCCTGCTCACTGTACCCTCTCTTTCATCCAGCTATCACCCGGAAGCCCATGGGTTTCCGGCTGACCCTGCTGGCGGATGGGCCGAGGTACAGAAAATTGAAAGGTGATTGTGTGAGCGCATTACCACGTGGGGCAGATGGCTCATTGAACAGAGTCACCACCTTATTTTTGGGTAGAAAATAAGGAAAACCGGATGGGGAAGTGTCTTTCCACCATCGAAACGATAAAACGACGAGAATGACGTAAAATTGTGTAGTGGTATACAAAACATGAGAGAACTAGATACGGGGCTCAAGGTACTGTTGGGGAAGGTGTTAGGCACCCTCAGACAACCCGGGCAATCCTGACCTCTCTCTGACTCTAAAAATGGAAAACCACGACGGTCAGTCCGGCCACACATGGCCTCATCCTGGAAAAATTTCCAAGGCATCGGGAGGAATAGCCTTATTCCTTCCAGTGAAAGCAAGTGAGGGTCGACCAATGCATGAATTCGCATGGGGTCCGATGATAAATGGGAGAGAGAAAGACACAGTGGTCACCATTACGGACCTTTCAGTTGAAGAGCTGAAGGTTGGGTGAGGCAGCCGGCTGGGCCACCGGACAGCCAACTAAAAGTACCAGTTGCCATGTCACATTACCAGTTGACTAGGGGCGAGAATTCATGTTCCCCGCTTGGCCAGGGCCGGCACGAATGCATGCTGGTGGCCTCATCCCAGAAGCCTTTCTGTGGCATCCGGAGGTGGTCTTACACCTTCCTGGGGAAACGAGGACCGTCGGGTTGTACATGTTTGTACGCCCGAACGGCCGCCGCCGGCAAGGATGCATGCCGGTGGCATCATCCCGGAAGCCTTTCCAGGGCATCGGGAGGGTAGACTTACACCTCCTGGAAAAAATGGGAACCGTCGGGTCATACGTGTTTATACACCCGAATGGCCGCCGCCGGCAAGTATGCATGCCGGTGGCGGCATCCCGGAATCCTTTCCGGGGCATCGAGAGGGTAGACTTACACCTCCCGAAAAAATGGGAACTGTCGGGTCGTACGTGTTCGTACGCCCGAACGGCCGCCGCCGGCAAGAATGCATGCTGGTGGCGTCATCTCAGAAGCCTTTCTAGGGCATCGGGAGGGTAGACTTACAGCTCCTGGAAAAATGGGAACCGTCAGGTCATACGTGTTTGTATGCCCGAATGACCACCGTCGCTAATGATGCATGTCGATGGCGTCATCCCGGAAGCCTTTCCGGGGCATCGAGAGGGTAGACTTACACCTCCTGGAAAAACAAGAACTGTCAGGTCATACGTGTTCGTACGCCCGAATGGCTGCCGCCAGCAAGGATGCATGCCGGTGGCGTCATCCCAGAAGCCTTTCCAGGGCATCAGGAGGGTAGACTTACACCTCCCGAAAAAATGGGAACCGTCAGGTCGTACATGTTTGTACGCCCGAACGGCCGCCGTCGGCAAGGATGCATGCCAGTGGCGTCATCCTGGAAGCCCTTCCGGGGCATCGGGAGGGTAGACTTACACCTCTCGAAAGAAAAAGGGAACCGTCGGGTCGTACGTGTTCGTACGCCCGAACGGTCGCCACCAGCAAGGATCCATGCCGGTGGCTTCATCCCGGAAGCCTTTCCGAGGCATCAGGAGGATAGACTTACACCTCCCGAAAAAATGGGAACCGAAGGGTTGTACGTGTTCGAATGCATGCTGGTGGCCACATCTCGGAAGCCTTTCCGTGGCATCGGGAGGTGGTCTTACACCTTCCTGGTGAAACGAGGACCATCGGGTTGTACTTGTTTGTACGCCCGAACGGCCGCTGCCGGCAACGATGCATGCCGGTGGCGTCATCTCGGAAGCCTTTCCGGGGCATCGAGAGGGTAGACTTACACCTCCTGGAAAAAATGGGAACCATTGGGTCGTACGTGTTCGTACGCCTAAACGGCCACCGCCAGCAAGGATGCATGCCGGTGGTGTCATCCCGGAAGCCTTTCTGGGGCATCGGGAGGGTAGACTTAGAACTCCTGGAAAAATGGGAACCGTCGGGTCATACGTGTTTGTACGCCCGAACGGCGACCGCCGGCAAGGACACATGCCGGTGGCGGCATCCTGGAATCCCTTCCGAGGCATTGAGAGGGTAGACTTACACCTCTAGAAAAAATGGGAACCGTTGGGTCGTACCTGTTCGTACGCCCGAACGGCCGCCGTCGGCAAGAATGCATGCTGGTGGCGTCATCCTGGAAGCCTTTCCGAGGCATCGAGAGGGTAGACTTACACCTCCTGGAAAAACGGGAACCGTTAGGTCGTACGTGTTCGTATGCCCGAACGGCCGCCGTCAGCAATGATGCATGCCAGTGGCGTCATCCCGAAAGCCTTTCCGGGGCATCGAGAGGGTAGACTTACACCTCCTAGAAAAATGGGAACCATCGGGTCGTACGTGTTCGTACGCCCGAACGGCTGCCACCGGCAAGGATGCATGCTGGTGGTGTCATCCCGGAAGCCTTTCCAGGGCATCGGGAGGGTTGACTTACACCTCCCGGAAAAATGGGAACCGTCGAGTCGTACGTGTTTGTACACCTGAACGGCCACCGTCGGCAAGGATGCATGCCGGTGGCGTCATCCTAGAAGCCTTTCTGGGGCATCGGGAGGGTAGACTTACACCACCTTGAAAAAAAGGGAACTGTCGGGTTGTACGTGTTCGTATGCCCAAACAGCCACCGTCGGCAAGGATGCATGCCAGTGGCGTCATCCCGGAAGCCTTTCCGAGGCATCGGGAGGGTAGACTTACACCTCTCGAAAAAATGGGAACCGTCGGGTTGTATGTGTTTGTACGCCCAAACGGCCACCGCTGGGAAGGATGCATGCCGGTGGCGTCATCTCGGAAGCCTTTCTATGGCATCGGGAGGGTAGACTTACACCTCCCGAAAAAATGGGAACCATTGAGTCATACGTGTTCGTACGCCCGAACGACCTCCGCCGGCATGGATGCATGTCGGTGGTGTCATCACGGAAACCTTTCCGGGGCATCGGGAGGGTAGACTTACACCTCCTGGGAAAAATATGCGAAAATCAGATAAAATGCGTAAAATTCGTTGGGAAACTCTGAGTTTCCACGTAAAAGGACCCAACAGAAGGGTCGCGACAAAACCGAACTCAACCGTGCCAGGTGGATTCACCTGGCCGGGAGGGAGGCTGCCGGTACCTTCGGAAGTGTCTCCGAAGGAATGACACCCAGGCACGTCCTTCGACCTTTCCCTTGTATGGGAAAGGTCTAGCATGGTCAGGGCTCGAGAAAAATGTCGTTAAATCGTACGTAAAATGACGAGGAAGGAAGGGCTTACCTGTAGGGAGTCGTCGGCGGTGATCAGAAGTCCTCGCTCTGGTGCGGTGAGAGGGCATCAGGGGTCCGAGCGGCTCTCCTCCTTTAGAACTTCCGGTCGACGTCTTCTCCATGGGGTGAAAAGCATGTCCTCATTGGGGTGGAAGGCCCCTTCTTTTATAAGGGTTTCCTTCCTTTTCGAGGGGATCCCTAGATGGAAGCTGGCAAGTGTCACGGTTCAATCACGCGATCGGCATGATTGATTGATTGCGAGATTTAAGTGATTAAATCTCGTCGTATCTTTCTAATTGATTCACCTTACCTTTTCAAGTAGCTAACTAGCAACTGCCTCGTGAGAGGCAGATGCCAGCTGGTTCTATCTGACTACCGCACAAAGGCAATTATGTTGGCTCAAATGTGGGCTTTGGGGGAGCCGACTACCGGGTTTTTGTACCGGTATGCCGGCGGCTGGCCGGCTGTCCCCCCGATCCATCTGTTTAAATGTGGGATTTGGGGAACTGGCTGCTGGATTTTTGTACCGGCATGCCGGCGGCTGGCCGGCTAGACCCCCGAACCATCTATCTAAATGTGGGATTTGGGGAACCGGCTATCAGATTTTTGTACCAGCTAGCCCCCCGAACCATCTGTGTGAAGGTGGGTTTTGGGGGAGCCGGCTGCCGGGTTTTTGTACCAGCAAGCCAGTGGCTAGCCGGCTAGCCCCCCAAACCATCTGTTTAAGCATGGGGTCAACACTCACATTTCTTCCTAAGCAACGTTTGTTATTCATGTCTTTATATCCGTCTTTATAACAAATAAAGTTACGTGCTATTAATTCTTCATTACCTTTTGATTTTCTGAACTACTTTTAATAACAAAACATTTCTTCATTGCATATGCATTATCCTCAGAAGAAAATTTCATATTATAGTGTAGACTTGCACTTCCTTCTCTTTCTCCATCGGGATGGATAGGCAACCCTTCTATTCTAATATTGAACTTTAGGTCATCAAACCCTTGCATTTCAGAATAATCCTATTTAAGTCATTAAACTTGCTGTTATTCATATGAATCAAATATTAAATCATATTATTATTTTTTGACTTAAATGTTTCAATGATTGAAATATATTATGCTTATTACCCTAAATGTCTTCTGTGGGTGGCTTTAGTTTCCAAACGGTAGTTTCGTTCAATATTAAATCAACATAAATAAAAGTAATTAATTGGAACTTATTTAAGTATTTTCAATTAATTAATTTACGAAACTTTTGTGAAAATAAGGGACAAACACACGCAACTACTATTTTGAAAAATGGTTTGTTGGATAGGAGGAAGAACATTTAGGTAGCAGTGATGATGAACTCACCCTAGGTGAGTATATTCATCAACACAAAAGGGCTAATCCTCCTCCCCAAGAATCAACAGTCCTTAGGGAAGCTCCTCAGGTTGGAATGGAAATTCAAGTGAAGATTCAGGTATAATTAGGGTTTTAGGTTGAACATATTTTTCTTTAATTTATTTTCCCCCTTTTTAGTGATTTAAAATGTTGATTTGTTAATTTCAAGAGGAAGGAGCTACTGTTGGAGCAGTAGTTCCATTTTTGGAACCCCAAGATAGTGAAGGGGTAAATCAAACCATCCTTGAAGCAATTCAATTTGCTTTAGAAGAGGGTCAGGTAATAATTAAAATTCATTCCCTTCAGTTATGTTTTTTTTTTAAAGTTTAAATTTATAAGTTTTTCTCTATTTTTTTTTATTTTATGTTTTTCAATATTGTAGCATGAGATGAATTCCTCAGAAGAAGAGGAAGAAGAACAAGAGTGGAGGACTACTATCAGTCCTCTAGTCTCAAGTCTAATTCAGGCTGACTTTGGTTTAGGGTAGACAGAGTTTTCTACCAAGCAACAAACAAAACAGGGTGGAGAGGAAGATAGAGCATTTGTGATCTATTCTCCACCCACAAGACCAAGCACAACCACAACTGAAGCATCAACTCTATCCTCACCAAGATTCATAGAGCCAGCACAGCACATAGGCACAAATTCAGTAATTTTCAGGGATGCTAAGGCTAGGACTAAGTTCCAGAACATTACGGATTATGACATTCTATTCAGCAAACCAGTAGATTTTGATTTCATAGAAGAAATCAAGGACTTACTGGCTTTCCAAGGGCTGCTGAAAATTATCCCCTAGTCAAGTAACAATTTTAAGGCTAAGAATTTAGTACTTGCCTTCTATTCTAACTTGCATGAAGAGGATGAAGTTTTTGTAACCAATGTAACAGATGTGAAATTATATTTGACACCTGAATTCATATATGAGAGCCTAGGGCTAAGGAATGAGGGTGTAGAGGTACTAAAGTCCTCTACAACGGTAGATTGGTTTGAACAGGACATGAAGAACTGCATGGCCATAAACCCTCAGATTAATCTGTTCAATAGGCTAAAACATATGACAGGCAAAGCCCATATGGTTGTATTGATTTTAATTAGAACAATATATCAAAGATTCAGACATGATGTAGAGTTGTTCGTCTTTATAAAAATTGTAACATATGCTGTATTAAATAGGATTCAAGTGAACTAGTACAGAATTTTCATTTCCAAAATCACAGGCATCAAAAAGAAGCTATCTATGGTGATCTCATCTACCAGTTAGTGTCAAGCTCCTCTAACCTATCAGCTTAGGCAGTTAAAAAGTTAAAATCCAGAGTGTTGACTGCCAAGGACCTGAAACAGATTTCTATAGAGGATCAACTGACACCTTAGATCCACAATGAACCATCTACATCCCAACAAAAAGGATCAGCCTCAGTATCAGAGAAGATGGACATTGTATTAGAACAGTTGGCTGCTCTAAAAGAAGAAATTGCAGACATAAAATCCAGGCTTCCAGAACAATGATTAATATTTTTCTTCTTCTCATGATGATGTAATTAAAACATTTGGAGAGAAAACTCTCTCATGCTATACCCTTTAACATTTTAAATGACATATGTTTTTTAAAAAAAAATTTGCAACTCTGTATGTATTTCAATTTGTGTATGTTTTTTTAAAAAAAATTTGTGTGTCCTTGTGTACCCTCTCTTTCATCCAGCTATCACCCAGATGCCCATGAGGTTCCGCCGGTGGGGCTAGCAGATGAGCTGAGGTACAAAGAATGGAAAGATAATTGTAGGAGCACATTGCCATGTGGGGCGAATGGCTCGTTATATGGAGTTGCTACCTTATTTTTGCGAAGAAAATAAGGAAAATCTAATGGGGAAGGATTCATCAACATCAAAATGGTAAAAGCACAGAAATAAAGAATGACAGCGTAAAGCAACGTAAAAATGAGAGAAACTAGATAGGGGACTCAAGGTACTATTGGCAAAGGTGTTAGGCACCCCCAGACAGCCCAGGTAATCCCGGCCTCTCTCCAGTTCTAAAAGGGGACACGATACTAGTCAACCTAGCCTAAGTCGGCAAGGAATCATGTCGACAGCCTCATCCTAGAGGATTCACCAGGGCATCAGGAGGAGTAGCTTTACTCCTTCTGGTAAAACAAGAAGGGAACTACTGGTGCGAGGATTCACGCAAGATCCAGCAGGAAAAGGGGAGAGGTAAAAGGCATGGTGGCCACCACTATAGACCATTGGCTGAAGAGCCGAAGGTCTGGTGAGCCTACCAGTTGGCATGCTGGAAGGTCGGGTATGGGGTCGGCTTCCACCTAGCATGACGTCTCTCTTTCTGGGTACAAGGATTCATGCACTCAGTCCGACCAAGGTCGACAAGGATTCATACCGACGGCCTCATCCTGGAGGATTCACTAGGTCATCGAGAGGAGTAACCTTACTTCTCCCGATAAAAGGGAAGCCGCTCGGGTGTAAGGACTCATACACCCGACTCGACTGGAGTTGGCAAGGATTCATGTTGGTGGCCTCATTCTAGAGGATTCACCAGGACATCGGGAGGAATAGCCTTACTTCTCCCGGTAAAAGGGGAATTGCCCAGGTGTGAGGACTCATACACCCAGCTCGGCTGAGGTCGGCAAGGATTCATGCCGACGGCCTCATCCTAGAGGATTCACTAAGGCATCGGGAGGAGTAAGGCTCGATAAGACAAGCAGGAAAATGTAAAATCTGTCGGCACGAGGATGCACGTGAGATCCAACGGGTGAAAACCTCGAAGGGAGAGAAAGGATAAAGACGCGATAGCTACCACTACGGACCTTTGGCTCTTCAGCCAAAGGTCTGGTGAAAGTACTGGTTTGCCTATCAAACATCCGAGTGTGAGGCTGGATGTACGCTCAGTATGCCGCCTCTCCTTCTGGGTGTAAGGATTCATGCACCTAGTCCCAGAAGGTAGGAGAGGCAAGAAACCTTCAGGGAGATGGTCATCTGTAAGCGAAGACAATGCGTCTAATGGTGGCTTAGCATTTACAATAAAGAGTTACACCGAAAAACATGACAGTATAATCGTTAAACACGTAAAAAAATGTGGGTTTTCGTATGAAAACCTAGAAAATGAACCATGACAGAACTGATCTCAACCCATCCCGAGAGGATTCACCTAGCAGAGAGGGTGGATGTCGATACCTTTGGAAGCATATCCGAAGGAATGAAACCTAGGCACATCCTTCGACCTTTCCCTGGCGTGCGGGTAATCCAAAGATGGTAAATTCGAGTACACTTTGATTCAGTCTCATGATTTACGTGATTGATTAATTGCAAGATTTGGGAGATTGATCCTGCTGTATTTTGGCATTCTCGTTCGAATGTATCACCCAAGCGTCAACTGGCGACCGTGGCCGATGGGCTAGCGACCGGGTGGATGGTATCGGTATGGGGTAGGAGCTTAGCCCATTGTTCAGGGGGAAGGCGGCGATGGGTAGCCAGGATTGGGTACCAGCTTATGGCCCAGGTGTCGTGTACTTTGCCCCGGAACTCGATCTCAGTCGAGTGGGGATGGGGTATTGAGCTTTACCCTGCGATCATCGTAACCTTACTGGCTTTACTTTACGCCTGACCGTAACTTTACGAGCTTTACTCTATGCCCGATCGTAACTTTATAGGCTTTACTCTATAGCCCGCCGTAACATTACAGACTTTACTTTATGCCCAGCTTGGAAACGACACTTCCATCTTGGAAAGCTTGATATTCGTGGTAGTTCTGTCTAGCCGATGGAATTGTCATGGAGAATTACAAGTGCTTGCAGGAGTTCCATCCTGGGTGCAGAACTATCGGCCATTCTTCTCTGCTTTGGCAGGCGGCGGGTGTGCTACCGGGTACCTGTAGGTAGGCTACTGGCTACTTGTTGGCTGGCAACCATGTTCTTCCGCTGAGTCCTTCGAAGGGACGAAGGGGAGTCTTTCTTACTCGAGGAAGAGTTGGGGAACCGACAGCCGAGGTGTTGTACTGATCGGCCAGTTGGTTGTCAGGTATTTTACCTGGCAGCCAGATAGGTGTTGAGCATGGGGGTCAACACCTTACTTGTTGTGTTTTAAATTTGAACAAATGCCATGGTTTTCTAAACCCTTGAAGAATTTTCATTTCACAATTTAATGGATAAATATTCACAACACTCGTTCAATTAAACCATTTCAGAGAAATTAAGCTTTTTATGAACACACTTGTTACAATCGTGCATATTCTATGTGTTGCATTTTTTAAATTTTCCTTCATTAATTCACCAAATTGTATTTATCTTTAAAAACCATTCTAATTATGAAATAACCTTTAATGTCACTTAGATGATTAACATTGTTTAATTTCAATAAACCTTATGCTTAACAATTGCATTTTCCAGTAAATAGAACCATATTTGGTTCACAGGGCAACAACCCTCGCATAAGTTCGTGGGTAAACTAGATAACCCTTGGACTAACACGAGGTTTATCCCCATAGTGCTTTACTTCTTTTCTTCTTTTCTTTTTTATAGTACTGCAGTTCAAGGATAAACAGGATAACCCTCAAACTTACTCCAAAGGTAAACAGGATACACCTCGAACTTACTCCGAGGGTAAACAAGATAACCCTCGAACTTACTCCGAGGGTAAATAGGATAACCCTCAAATTAGCTACTTTTATTATATTTTAACATTACGACACAGCTCGAGGGTAAACAGGATAACCCTCGAAGTAACTTCGAAACAAAACACAGTAGTAGTTCGAATAAAATTTTTTACAAACATTATATATTATATTTTTTATATTATATTCTTTTAAAAAAAAATATATTTATTATTATTATTATTATACTCTTTTACTCCTTCTAAATCATCAAACTCCACATCTTTCTTCTCTAAAAATTTTAGAAAATGTTTTAATCTTTAACCATTAACTTTAAAAATTTCATGATTTTGAGGATCCTCCAAATCAACTGCTCCATAAGCATAAACATATTTAATAACAAATGGACCAGTCCATCTGGACTTCAATTTTCCTGGAAAAGAGTGTAGTTTGAATTATATAATAAAACTTCTTGTCCTTTTTCAAATATTTTGTGTAAAATTCTTTTATCATACCATGCTTCATCCTTTCTTTAGTTATTTTTGAATTTTCATAAGCCATATTTCTTAATTCCTCTAACCCCATTAATTGCACTTGTCTATTATTACCTACTATTTTTATACTTAAATTCAATTGCTTAAGTGCCCATAGTACTTTATGTTCTAATTCCACAGGTAAATGATAAGTCTTTCCATATACTAATTTATATGGAGTTGTCCCTAATATTGTTTTATAAGCTATTCTATATGCCTAAAGAGAATCGTCTAGCTTATCTGACCAATCCCTCCTAGTGGCGTTTACTACTTTTTCTAAAATTCCTTTAATCTACTAGTTAGCACTTTCAACTTGTCCACTGATTTAAGGATAATAAGGGGTAACTAACTTATGTAACACTCCATATCTTTTTAATAATTTTTCAAAGTTTTTGTTACAAAAATGACTTCCCCTATCACTGATAATTGCTCTTGGAATACCAAATCGAAACATTATATTAGATTTTAAAAATCTCATTACTATTATAGAATCATTAGTTTTAGTAGGAATTGCCTCTATCCATTTGGTTACATATTCTACTACCAAGAGGATATACACAAAACCATTTAAATTTGGAAAATGTCTCATGAAATCTATACCCTAGATGTCAAAAACTTCTACTTCTTAGATAGGATTTAATGGCATCATATTTCGTTTTGTAATTCTACCAACTTTTTAGCATCGATCACATTTTTTACAATATTCATATGCATCTTTAAACAATGTTGGCCAATATAGGCCACTATGAAGCACTTTTAAAGTAGTCTTTTTAGCTCCAAAATGTCCTCCAGTAAGTTAATCATGACAAAATGACAATACTAATTGAGTTTCTATTTCTGGGATACATCTCCTTACAATTTAATTAGGGCATTTCTTAAACAAGTAAGGATCGTCCCAAAAGAAGTATTTAACCCTTGAGAAGAATATTTTCTTATCTAAATTGGACCAGTCATGAGGTACTAAACCCGTAGCCAAATAATTAACTATATCAGCATACCAGGAGCAGGAATTTAGCATACACAATTGCTCATCTGGAAATGTGTCATCTATTGGCGGATTAGACAGAAATGAAGCATCTAACCTTGACATATGGTCTGCCACAGTGTTTTCACAACCTTTCTTATCCTTAATTTCAAAATCAAACTCTTGCAATAACAAAATCCATATTATAATCTGTAATTGTACCGTGTAATAAAATGGAATTACCGTCAATTGAAATATTTAGGTGATTTTGTATTTAATATTTTCAATTAATTAATGTAATTATTAAATCAATGTTTAAGTAATTAGTGCAATTAATTCATGATTTATTACTTATAA
>JAMKPZ010001927.1:0-25103 GCA_024699675.1 Amphibolis antarctica
TATTGCTTTAGAGGCTAAGATGGCTAGCTTGATACATAAAATTGATGAGTTACAGCTTAAACAAAAGATTGAGCCTACCATGCCTAAATGTACAAGTTGTTTTGCCATAGGTCATGTTGTAGAAGACTATCCTATCTTAAATGACTCTAAAGATGTTAATGCTTTATTCTATAATCAACGTAACAACTCAAATTTCAATCCTACTTATAATCCTAGGTGGAGGAACCATCCTAATTTTTCATGGAAAAATTCAGGCCAACAACCACCTTAATCTGTAGGACAACCTTTTATTGAACAAAACGCAATGAACAATAGTTCTTTAAATGTAAATCATAATCAATCTATTCATGATCAGACTTTTGAGAAACAAATATCAAACTTACTGCAAAAAGTAGATTCAGCATTAAAATCAAATCCCCAAATTGTAGCACATGATCAAGCTATTAAAAGAACTGAAACACAATTGAACCAAATATCAAATTCATTGAACCTAAGAAACAAAGGTGCTCTTCCAAGCCAATCTTTACAAAATCCCCGTGTGCCTGATGGGCATACAGCTCATGGAGGGGATGTGCAACACCACTCGACTTAAGCTAATGAAGCTACAGTTTGGTGGTGTCTATTTATAAACGACCTAGTTTTCTTGTGAGCCATTACAAGTCCACAAGCTTAGTACTATAGGAGCACTATTTTTATTTCTTTGTTTTAAGAAAATATCACTCCTTTTCAACATATCTTATTGATGCGTAGCACTGATATTTAATTTCGATAGCATTACTCATGCATTTCAAATGCTTTATCATACTGAGTTCAATGCATTATTTAGCATGCATCACATTCATATGCTTGATATGAAGAAGAAGTTTACTTTATTTTATAGTTGTTATAAATTTTTCTATTCATACTGAACTTTTCTATTTACATTGAGGACAATGCAAAGTTTAAGTATGGGGGGGAGGTTTATGTTTTAGCTTTATGTTTCATCAGTTTAAATAGTTTAAAAATGTTCAAAATTTTAAATTTTTCGCATCTTTTATATCTTTGATATTTTTATGTTTTTCTCGAGGACAAACCTTGAGGAATATGAGTTTCAAGTGTTGCTATTAAAATTAATGGGAAGACCCTATTTTACTGAGAGAGAATCTCCAAAGCTAATTCCAAATAACCTATTGCCCTTAGATGAGATAAATTTCAGATTAACTTATGCAATGGGTTGAGTCTTCGTGTTTCATTTGAATTAATGTCTTGTTCACTTAATTTTCTAAAGAGGATTCAATTTCTTTCTCTTTACCTTGTTTGAGTGGAGAGATAACCTATGCCGAGTGCCACCACAAAATTTAATCATGATATGAAAATTTTCCATTCTGGTGAGCATTATATTGAGATATCTCCCAACTTTTCTGAGTTAGAGGTGATGTGAAGGAAGGTAGTAAGGGTTTAAGCTTTAATGCACCATGGAGTTCATTTGGGAATTAGATTATGGAGATATGAGGTGGTGTACTTAATTAACTATGGGTCCTTTATTAGTTCTAAAAGTGCAATGCTATGTCATTTACTTTGTTTTTATATGTTTTTATTATAATAAAATAAAAAAAAATAAAAAAAAAGTACTGAAAAATATTGAATGAAAATGAGGAATATTTATAGAGAAAAGATTAGAAAACTTAAGGGATGTGAAGTCATTTGGGATGTGAGAATGAAGTGAAATGATAGTATATCAACAAGTCAACATTCTAAGTGATGGTATATTATTGTCTTATCCATTGTCTACCGACTAGAGCATTTTCCAATATCTTAGAAAAGATGGGAGTATCTCAAATTACCCTCTTTTGTTGGTGAGATGTGTATGCTTGTTGTAATGATTTAATTCCTGATTGAGAGTAGTGAGGGTGAGAATTCCACTTGCTTGCACAAGACAGATGGTTCTCATGAAAAGGTGACTTCTTATTCACATTTTAAATGAGTCTATTCGATGTAAGGGCAAGGAGAGGGAGTGTTGTAAGACTGAGCCACCTCATCCCCCTGAAGTTGTTCTAGCAACAAGTGATTCAAACGATCCTTGGGTTAGTTCTGTTTCTCTCCTCCCTTCTTTTCTTTCTTTCTCTTATATCTTAGTTCTTTTGTTTCTTTGGACTTTGTGGGTGTATCCACTGAAAACCCGTCGGAGACACAACTTTGCCACTAGGGTAACCTAAGAGTTTAAAGGCTTACTGCACCTGCTAAGTGTATTTATGTTTATTACCTATTAAGAAAGGAATGAATGATTAACATTTAACTCTTTAGGTTGCTAATAAAATGATTAATATACAGAGAAAAACTCGTGATTTATGCTTAAATGCAAGTCTGAGGGTTAAGCTATTTACCCACAGACTTATCCGTGGGTTATCCTATTTACCCTCGGACCATTCTGCGAGCATTAAGGGTTTACCCACGAACTTATGCGAGGGTAAACTGGTTTACCCTCGAACCTATACCATGTTTGTTCTGTGCAATGAATTTCATTGATATTAAAGTAATTCCAATTACAGTTAAGATCCAAATGTTATGAATTATTTCTCCTGTAATATGATGCATTTCATGAAAGGTATTTCTTAAGTATTTGCAGGGAAATTCGATAAGTAACTGTAGGAATTGCGTAACGGAGCAGAATTAAATATTAATTCAACTACAGCTCCACCACGAAGAACGTGGACGGATAAGCTGAAGTAGTGGATTGCATGGGCTGATCTCACATGTCCGGACGTGCACCATGCCCTTGTTAACTGCCAGCTCGTGAACTGCCAATCCTCCCATTTATAAAATAGTCTCATAGCCTTGAAACTAAACCCGCCCCTCTCTTCTTCCTTCATCCACCATTTACAGAGCATTTTCCATCTTCTCCATCTTCCAACCTCCACCCACTCATCTCTTCCGAGAGGAGATTGACGACCTCCTCTTCTCCAACCGTTCACGTAGTGTAGTTGCTGTTCTTTTCTCAACCTAAGCGTATCCTTGAAGGAGAGACTTTCGGCACCAGTTGCTTCCTCCTCTATTCCTTGGTGTAATTGCAGATTGACGCCCCAAAATCTCATTGCAAGGTCAAAAGGAAAGTCTGCCAAATTGACAACCTAATGGATCGGAAGTAAAGACAAAGAGAAGTTCCCAGCCTAAGCAAGTTTCAAAGGGAGAAATTATAATGAAGCATTAGGTGTTCTTTCCATTTTTATTTTCTTTATTTTACTTTACATTTTTACAACTATACTCAAATCTACAATCACACAATTTATCAACTTAGTTACGGTAATTAGAATATGTTTTTATATTTGTTGTAATGTTGAATGTTGCATTCTTACTTTTACAAGTTATTTGTATTGTACTGTGTTTCTTGCATTGTATCATGTGTTGTGTTTTGAAATATATAAAAAGACCAAAAATATAATCATTCAACTCTTAGAAGTTTCAATCAATTTGAATCGTACTGTTTTTACATCTGAAACTCACAATTATCGCACTACCCACATGTAAGTTCGAGGGTAGAGACATTTACCTACGAGCTACCTCAAGGGTTAAGTGCTTCTTTTGTACAGAACGTTAAATTTTATGCAAACTGAAGGGTATACTATCAAAGCTTAAGAAGAATTAAATATTTGGAAGTAAAATCATCTAGAAAGTGTAACACAATCGGTATTTAAAGACCATCCTAGCAGTTAATTGGAACAAGGCAACCATGACATTGCTTATAAGATATTTAATCAATTGTTTCACTTAATTGAAATCACCAATTCAGCTAAACACCAAGCAAAAACTAATCCCTATGGACAAACTCGTACTTGCACACTAATTACATCTGAACCCGTGCACTTGCGGTGAATTAAAATATTTTACACACACAATTTATATAAGAAAAGAATTACAAGTGTTGTCAGTGGTGGAGTAAACAATAGTCAATTATCAATCATTCATTCCTTTTTCAGTAGGTAATCAACATAAACGTAATTAACGACTCAAAACTTAATTCATGTATCATTAAAGTGCATAAACATACATAATGCTCAAAAGTATAGTTAACCTTGTAATCATCATAATTCAATGCAAAATGTAACTAAAACTCATTAAAATACATGAATTAATATCAATAAAATGCACACTTTTGAGTCTGAATAAATCCCCATACTTAAGTTTTACTAGTCCCTTAGCAAAATACTAAAGTAAAACTATAAAAACTATGAAAGCAAAAAAGACTACTAAATAAAATTAACTAAAACTATGCTAGGCCACTTTCATTGGGAACATGAGTACACTTAATAGGTGTAGCAAGCCTTTATACCCCTAGGTTACCCTAATGGTAGAGTTGTGTCTCCGAAGGGTTTTTAGTGGATGCACCCACAAAGTCCAAAGAAATAAATAAAAAGACAGAGAGAGAGAAAAAGAAAGAAGAGAAACAAAACCAACCCAAGGATCGTTTGAATCACTTGTTGCTAGAACAATTTCAAGGGAATGGAGTGGCTCAGTCTTACAACACTCCCTCTCCTTGCCCTTAAATTGAATAGACTCATTTAAAATGTGAACAAGAAGTCACCTATTTATAGGAACCATCTATCTTGTGCAAGCAAGAGGAATTCACACTTTCACCACTCTCAATCAGAAATTAAATCATTAAAGCAAGCTCACATCTCACCAACAAAAGAGGGTAATTTAAGATACTTCCTTCCTTTCTAAGATATTGGAAAATGCTTTGGCCGGTAAACAAGGGATAAGGCAATAATACACCATCACTCAGAATGTTAATTTGTTGATAAAGTATCATTCTACTTCATTCTCACATCCCAAATGACTTCGAATATTTCCCTTTTTCTACTCGTACTAACATTGATCCTTTAAATTTTCTGATTCTTTTTCTTTTTCCTAATTTTTCTTTTTCATTTCTCTCTTTTTTCTTCTTCTTTTTTTTTCTTCTTTTTTAAATACAATACAACTCGTTTTTCCTTTCTCTTTCTTTTTTCATTTTTCCAAATACACAAAGTAAATGACATAATTAGCATTGCACACTTCGAACTAATAAATGACCATCAATCAATTAATTTCACCACCTTATATCTCCATAGCCTAATTCCCAAATGAACTCCATGGTGCATTAAAGCTCAAACCCTTGCTACCTTCCTTCACATAACCTCTAACTCAGAATAGTTAGGGAGATACCTCAAGATAATGCTCACCAAAATGGAAAATTTTTCATATCATGATCATTTTTATGGTGGCACTCGGCTTGTTTGAGTGCCTTGTTGATAAAGTATCTCTCCACTCAAACAAGGTAATGAGAAAGGAAAATAATTTACTTTAGAAAGCTAGGTTAACAAGGTATTAATTCAAATAAAATAGGAAGACTCAACTCATTGCACAAGTTAATCTAAAATCCATCTCCTCTAAGAGCAATAGGTTACTTATAATTGGCTCTAGAAATTCTCCTCTCAATATAATATGGTCTTCCCATTAATTCTAATAGCAACACTTGAAACTTACAGTCCTCAAGTTTTGTTCTTGAGTAAAAACATAAAAGATATTAAAGATGTGAAAATCGAAGAAAAATCACAAATATCGGAAAAGAAAATTTTAAACTACTTAAATACTCAAACTACTTAAACATAATTGAACATAAAACTTAAACATAAACCTTCCCCCCATACTTAAACTTTGCATTGTCCTCAATGTAAATGGAAAAGTTTAGTATGGATAAGAAAATTCATTATAAATATGAAATATAATAAACATCCCAAACATCAAGCATGAAAATTTGATGCATGCGAAATAATGCATTGAACTTAATAGGATGAAGCATGTGAAATGCATAAGTAATGCTGTAGAAATTAAATACAAATGCTATGCATCAATAAAATATGATGACAAGGAGATGATATATATTTTCTTTTTCACAGAAACAATACAAAAAAATAAAAACAGTGCTCCTATATACCTATGCTTGTGGAATTTTAATGGTCCACAAGAAAACCAAGTGGTTTATACACAGACACCACCAAACTGCAACCTTATTGGCTTAAGCTGAGTGGTGTTGCACATCCCCTCCATGAGCTATGTGCCCATCAGGTAAACAGGGATTCGGCACAGATTGACTTGGAAGAGCACCTTTGTTTCTTAGGTTCCGTGAATTAGATATTTGGTTCAATTGTGTTTCAATTCATTTAATAGCTTGATCATGTGCAATAATTTGAGGATTAGATTTTAATGCTAAATCTACTTTTTGCATTAAGCTTGTTAATTGTTTCTCAAAAGTCTGATCATGAACAGGTTGGTTATGATTTACATTTAAAGAACTATTGTTTATTGCGTTTTGTTCAATAAAAGGCTATCCTACAAATTGAGGTGGTTGTTGGCCTAGGTTTTTTCATGAAAAATTAGGATGGTTTCTCCACCTAGGATTATAAGTAGGATTGAAATTTGAGTTGTTATGTTGATTATAAAATAAAGCATTAACATCTTCAAAGTCATTTAAAATAGGACAATCCTCTACAACATGACCTATGGCAAAGCAACTTGTACATTTAGGCATGGTAGGCTCAATCTTTTATTTAAGTTGTAATTCATCAATTTTATATATCAAGCTAGCCATCTTAACTTCTAAGGCAACATGTGATTCAACAATATGGACTCCCCTACGAGTCGGAATTTGTTCTTGACTTACTTCAGCAGCACTCTCCCATTGGGCAGTTCTTTTGGGTAGATCTTCGAAAAATTTCCAACCATTATCTATTCCTTGGTTCAAAAATCCATTTTGACTCAAAAATTCTAAGAGTGTCTTTGTGTGATAATCAATTCTTTCATAAATCGTTCGGATTTGGGTCACTCTCTACTCCATGATGTGGGCATTGAGCTAGGAGATCACGAAACCTTGCAAAATATTTCTAGAAAGGTTCTCCTAGTTTATGTCTACAATTTAAAATTTCATTTTTCCTTTTAATTGTGACATGCATTGGATAGTATTTTCCTAGAAATTTAAAACAAAATTGATTCCAAGTGATAATAGAATTCGGTTGTAAACTGTATAACCATCTTTTTGCACTATCTTTTAAAGCAAAAGGCATATATCGTAATTTAATTGCATCAACAGACATGTTTGATACTTTCATCATATTACAAACTTCATTAAATTCTTTTAAAAACCAATAAGCATCTTCTTTTTCAAATCCATGAAATTTTGGTAACTGATTGATGTAATTGGAATTTAATTCAAATCTGTCATTAGCACATTCAGGTAATGTTATGTAGGAAGGTTCATCCATTAAATTAGGGTAAAGCATACTACCTATTGTTTGTTCTATAGGTTGTTCTTGTTGTGGGGCAGCTATAATTGTTCTTCTTGTAGGTGTTCAGACTAACCTATGAGATGAATCCTTAGACCACATACAACATTTAAATATAAAAGAAGATTAGCTTGTGTACCATCATTAAAAAAGCTTTAGTTGCCATTTCATGTTGTCATACAACAAGTACATTTGTTTACAATAATACCACAACTGTAGTAAATGATATAAAATTTCAAATTTAATAAAAACATGCAATAAAACAACGAAGATGTTCATTTAGTTTTGAGCACAATATAGCAAAGATGTTCTAAAGGAAATAACAAACATTGCAAATGTTCGACATGGGAGCTTTTGAAGCAACCCACGGCCAGATTTGTTCTGTAAACAAGTTTAGCTTTGAACTAACACATGGGTAGCTAGAAAATATTACACACAATGTTGCAGAGTATTTGTGTAGGGGATTAATTCATGGAACCACACTATAGAAGCAGGCAAGGTTAATTGATGAATAAGTTTAGTATTACAACCTATATTAATGGAGAAAGCACACTGTAGAGAAGGCTGCCCTAGCTACTGAAATGGCTGAGGTTGAAGCTCTACAGAAGGCAACAAAGGTCAAAGTTAAAGAAGAGTCATGGGAGCCTGATTTTAGGCAATATAGTGAGATGATGGCAGGCCCTTCAGAACCACGTGGGGTTGAGAGAACAATTGAGGAACCTCAACCTCACGAAGGCATTGAAGAAGAAGAGTGGACTGAAACAGACTCAGAGGAAGAAGAACAACAACAACAACAAGCACCACAACAATAACAACAGGAAGCACAACTACAAGAACCACAAGGGGAGGAGCAAATTCCACTTGTTGGACAGGAGGAAGGACATTCAAGAAGTAGTGATGATGAACTCACCCTAGGTGAGTATATTCATCAACACAAAAGGGCTAATCCTCCTCCCCAAGAATCAACAATCCTTAGGGAAGCTCCTCAGGCTAAAGAAATAGAGACTCAAGTGGAGATTCAGGTATAATTAGGGTTTTAGTTTGAACTTCTTCTTTTTTTTAAATTTCCCCCTTTTAAGTGATTTAAAATATGCATGTGTCATTTATGTTGATTTGTTAATTTCAGGAGGAAGGACCTACTGTTGGAGCAATAGTTCCATTTTTGGAACTCCAAGGGGTAAATCAAACC
Source organism: Amphibolis antarctica (assembly GCA_024699675.1). Taxonomy (NCBI): domain Eukaryota; kingdom Viridiplantae; phylum Streptophyta; class Magnoliopsida; order Alismatales; family Cymodoceaceae; genus Amphibolis; species Amphibolis antarctica. The sequence continues at coordinate 8,485 of JAMKPZ010001927.1, forward strand.
ATCCTTGAAGCAATTCAGTTTGCTTTAGAAAGGGTCAAGTGACAATTAAAATTCATTCCCTTCAGTTCTATTTATTTTATTTTATTTTTAAGTGTATAAGTTTTCTTTCTTTTTCTTTTTCTTTTATATTTTTGAATATTGCAGCATGAAATAAATTCCTCAGAAGAAAAGGAATAAGAACAAGAGGAGAGGACTATTATTAGTCCTCCAACCTCAACTCTAATGCAAGCTGAATTTGGATTAGGGCAAATAGAGTTTTCTGTCGAGCAACAAACAGAACAGAGTGGAGAAGAAGATAGAGCATTAGTGATCTATTCTCCACCAACAAGACCAAGTATCAGCTCCATCCTCCTCACAACATGCAGAGCCAACTCAGCACACAAGCACCAATTCAGTGATTTTCAGGGATGCCGAGGCTAGGGTTAAGTTTCAAAACATTAAGAATTATGATATTCTCTTCAGCAAAACAATAGATTTCAATTTCATGGATGAAATCAAGGACTTACTAGAATTCCAAGGGCTGCTAAAAATTATCCCAAGGTTAGGTAATAATTTTAAGGCTGAGAATTTAGTACCTACCTTCTATTCTAACTTGCATGAAGAGGATGGGGTTTTTGTCTCCATGTAACAGATGTTAAATTATATTTGACACCTGAATTGATATATGAGAGCCTAGGGCTAAGGAATGAGGGTGTAGAGGTACTAGAGTCCTCTACAATGCTGATTGGTCTAAACAAGACATGAAGAACTGCATGGCCATAAACCCTTGGATTAATCTATTCAATAGGCTAAAACATATGACACGCAAAGCCCATATGGTTGCATTGATTTTAATTAGAACAATATATCAAAGATTCGGACGTGATGTAGAGTTGTCCGTCTTTGTAAAAATTGCAACATATGCTGTATTAAATAGAATTCAGGTGAATTGGTACAAAGTTTTCATTTCAAAGATCACAAGCATCAAAAAGAAACTATTCTATGATGATCTCATCTACCAGTTAGTGTCAAGCTCCTCTGACCTATCAACCTAGGTAGTTAAAAAGTTAAAATCCAAATTGTTGACTGCCAAGGACTTGAAATAGTTTTCCATAGAGGATCAACCGACACCTCAAATCCACAGTGAACCATCTACATCACAACAGAGAGGATCAGCCTCTATATCAGAAAAGATGGACACTGTATTGGAACAACTAACAGCTCTGAAAGAAGAAGTTGCAGACTTAAAATCTAGACTTCCGTAGCCGTAATTAATTTTTTCTTCTGATGATGATGTAATTAAAACATTTGGAGAGAAACTCTCTCATGCTGTACCCTTTAAAAATCTTTAATGAAATTTTTTTTAATATTTTTAATTCTATTTGTACTTCAATTTGTGTGTGTTTTTTAAATTTGTGTGTCCTTAATTGTTGTGTGTTCTAAATTTGAACAAATGCCATGGTTTTCTAAACCCTTGAAAAATTTTCAATTCACAGTCTAATAGATAAATATTCACAACACTCATTCAATTAAACCATTTCAGAGAAATTAATCTTTTTATGAACACACCTATTACAATCGTGCATATTCTTTGAGTTGCATTTTAAAAAAATAAAATAAAATTCCTTCATTAATTCACTAAATTGAATTTATCTTTAAAAGTCATTCGAATTATGAAATAACCTTTTATCTCACCAAAGATGATTAACATTGTTTAATTTCAGTAAACCTTATGCTTAACAATTGCATTTCCTAGCAAACAGAACCATATTTGGTTCACAAGGCAATAACCCTCGCATAAGTCCGTGGGTAAACTAGATAACCCTCAGACTTATATGAGGTTTATCCCCATAGAGCTTTTCTCTTTTTTTATATATATTTGTTTTACTCTTTTTATGCAGTTTAAGGGTAAACAAGATAACCCTCGAAGTAAGTTCTTCTATTATATTTTAACATTATGATACAACTCGAGGGTAAACACGATAACCCTCGAACTAGCTCGAGGGTAAACAGAATAACCCTCAAGGTGACTCAAAATAAAACACAGTAGCTAACAATTCAAATAAAAATTTTACAAACATTATATAATATATATTTTATGTTGTATTTTCTCTTTTTTTCTCTTTTTAATTTATATATATATATATATTTTACTCTCCTAAATCAACAAACTCCACCTCTTTCCTCTCCGAAAATTTTAGAAAATGTTTTAATCTTTGACCATTAACTTTAAAAATTTAATGACTTTGAGGATCTTACAAATCAACTGCTCTATAAAGATAAACATGTTTAATAACAAATAGGACAGTCCATCTGGACTTCAATTTTCCTGAAAAAGAGTGTAGTCTTGAATTATATAATAAAACTTCTTATCATTTTTCAAATATTCTGTGTAAAATTCTTTTATCATGCCATGCTTTCATCCTTTCTTTAGCTATTTTTGAACTTTCATAGGCCATATTTCTTAATTCCTCTAACTCCACTAATTGTACTTGTCTATTACTACCTGTTGTTTTTATATTTAAATTCAATTGCTTAAGTGCCCATAATGTTTTATTTTCTAATTGCACAGGTAAATGACAAGTCTTTCCATATACTAATTATATGGAGTTGTCCCTAATATTGTTTTATAAGCTGTTCTATTTGCCCAAAGAGAATCATCTAGTTTATCTGACCAGTCCCTCCTAGTGGTATTGACTGCTTTCTCTAAAATTCCTTTAATTTGTTTGTTAGCACTTTCAACTTGTCCACTGGTTTGTGGACAGTAAGGGGTAGCTAACTTATGTAACACTCCATATCTTTTCAATAACTTCTCAAAGTTTTTGTTACAAAAATGAGTTCCCCTATCACTGATAATTACTCTTGGAATACCAAATCGAGACATTATATTGGATTTTAAAAATCTCAATACTATTATAGAATCATTAGTTTTAGTAGGAATTGCCTCTATCCATTTGATTACATATTCTACTGCCAAGAGGATATAAACAAAACCATTTGAATTTGGAAAAGGTCCCATGAAATCTATACCCCAGACATCAAAAACTTCTACTTCTTGGATAGGATTTAATGGCATCATATTTCGTTTTGTAATTCTACCTATTTTTTGGCATTGAACACATTTTTTAAAATATTCATATGCATCTTTAAACAGTGTTGGCCAATATAGGCCACTATAAAGCACTTTTAAAGCAGTCTTTTTGGCTCCAAAATGTCCTCTAGTGAGTTGATCATGATAGAATGGCAACACTGATTGAGTTTCTATTTCTGGGATACATCTCCTTACAATCTAATCAGGGCATTGCTTAAACAGGTAAGAATCATCCCAAAAGAAGTATTTAACCCTCGAGAAGAATATTTTCTTGTCTACACTAGACCAGTCATGAGGTACTAAACTCGTAGCTAAATAATTAACTATATCAGCATACCATGGGTAGGGATTTAGTGTAAACAATTGCTCATTTGGAAATGTGTCATCTATTGGCAGATTAGACAAAAATGAAGCATCTAACCTTGACATATGATCTGCCACAGTGTTTTCACAACCTTTCTTATCCTTCATTTCCAAATCAAACTCTTGCAATAACAAAATCCATCTTATAAGCCTTGGTTTAGCATCTTTTTTAACTAACAAATACTTAAGTGCTGAATGATCAGTGTAAATGATAGTGTGACTGCCTATTAGATAAGACCCAAATTTTTCTAAGGCAAATACAACTGCTAGAAATTCTTTTTCAGTTACACTGTAATTAATTTGTGTTTCGTTCAATGTCTTACTAGCATAATAAATTACTCTTTGTAGTTTATCCAATTTCTGACATAGGACTGCACCTAAAGCATAGTCTGATGCATTACACATTAATTCAAAAGGTTGAGACCAATCAGGTGCATAAACTATAGGTGAAGTGGTCAGGGCTTCTTTAAGAAAATTAAAAGCTTTCGTGCATTCCTCATTAAAATCAAATTGTGCATCTTAAATCAACAATTGAGTTAAGGGTCAAGCAATTTTACTAAAGTTTTTAATAAATCTTCTATAAAAATCAGCATGTCCTAAAAATGCTCTTATATCTTTAACTGTTCTAGGAATAGGTAAATTAGATATTAATTCCACTTTTGCTTTGTCAACTTTTATTCCTTCAGCAAAAATAATATGCCTTAAAACTATTCCTTGTTTAACCATAAAATGGCATTTTTCCCAATTCAATATTAACTTTTTTTTGTTCACATCTCTCTAACACTTTTTGTAAATTACTTAAACATTTTTCAAATGAGTCCCCATATATAGAGAAATCGTCCATAAACATTTCTAAAAATTCATCTATAAAATCCGTGAAGATGCCTGTCATACATCTTTGAAATGTAGCAGGTGCATTGCATAGCCCAAAAGGCATACGACTAAAGGCAAATGTTCCGAAAGGACATGTAAAAGTAGTTTTCTCTTGATCCTCAAGTGAAACAGGGATTTGATTATAACCTGAATAGCCATCTAAGAAACAATAAAACTCATGCCCTGCCAATTTTTCTGACATTTGATCTATAAAAGGCAGTGGAAAGTATCTTTCCTAGTTGCTGCATTCAGTCTTCTGTAATCAATACAAACCCTCCAACCAGTTTGAACTCTAGTTGGAACTAATTACTTGTTATCATTTTCTACAACTATTATCTTAGATTTTTTTGGTACTACCTGCACTAGACTCACCCAAGAAGTATCAGATATTGGATAAATTATATTATTGTCTAACCATTTCAGAATTTCCTTTTTAACAACCTCTTTAGTATTTAGATTTAATCTTCTCTGTGGTTGCCTAACATGTTGAATTTTAGATTCCAGATTAATCCTATGTTGGCAAGTAGTTGAACTTATACCATTTATGTCTGACATCTACCATCCTATTGCTCATTTATGCTTTCTTAACACTTTTAAAACATTTTCTACTTGTATTGATGTTAAATAAGAAGCAATAATTACTGGTACATTCTCATTTTTCTCCAAGAATGCATATTTGAGATTTTCTAGAAGTGGTTTCAGTTCAAGAACAGGGTATTTTGAAATTAAAGATTTGTTATTAGTTTCGAATTGTTCTTTGTTTACATCCATAACTTCAGTTTGCTTAGATATTTCCTCTTTCAACAATTCTCCAGTTGGAATTACACATCTTTCAACATGATCTAGTTCTTCTACATTTAAATCCTCATCTATTTTAAAAGTTTTGATTAGATTAACTTTAAAATTTTTAAATTGAAGCTCTTTAAACTAAATTGAAGCTCTTTAAAAATTTTCTTGACTCCACTAAAAATATTCAGTTCTAATTTTTAATCACCCGAAGCTAATTCCATCCAACCATTTTTACAACTTATGCAAGCATCGACTGTAGCTAAAAATGACTTTCCTAAAATTATTATAGCTTGATCTTGAGTTATATTTGAAGCCTTTGTTTCCATTACAAAAAAATCAACAAGGTAGACAAACTCCATAACCCTTACTAAAATATCTTCCACTTTTCCTAAAGGTATTCTTATGGATTTATCTGCTAGCTGAATCACTATTCTAGTCGGTTTGATATTATCCAATTTTAACTTCTCATAAATAGAACTAGGCATAACATTAATTCCAACCCCTAAGTCGATTAACACTGTATTAAAATAACAATCTCCTATATAGAGCAAGAAATAACAGGAGTTCCTGGATCATTTAATTTTTCAGGTACAGGATTAATTAACATGGAGCTTACCTCTTTAGCTAAAAATGCCTTTCTTAATATTTTCTTCCTTCTATTCTTGGTACAAAGAGTTTTAAGATATTTGGCATAAGAAGGAACTTGTCTAATAATTTCCAATAATGGTATATTAACTTTAACTTGCTCAAATATTTTACTGATTTGTTCCAATTCTTGATCCTTAACATTTCTCATTCTATGTGGAAATGGAAAGTGATTTTCATTTGTTAACTTATCTTCATTTTTAACATCTTTCTTAACAACTTTTCTTTCGATTTCTTTACTGTTTTTAGATTCCTTAATATTTCAATTTCTGTATTATCCTCTAACTCAGCATCAACTTTTTTTTCTAGATTAGATTGTTCATTATTTTCCTCTTTCTTTGTGAAATTGTCATTAATTCGTTCTTCTTTATCATCATTTTTAGGACCTTCATAAGTGACACCAAATCTTAATATAATACTTATATCTTTTGATTCTTCTTTTGACACATTATCTGCCATAGGTGGAACACTAAAGTCTCCTTCTGATCTAAGGGTAGCTAACACCTCAAGTGACTCTTATATACTTTTGGAAATAGGGTCATTCACGACCTCAGGTGGTCCAATTGAACAATCCCTTACCAAATAGTCAAGTAATTCATACCCTTCCCAGATTTGATCTTTTTCCTTAAAATCTTCAAATTCTAGAGCTCTATAGAACTGATTTGATGTGAGTGTTGCACGAGTGTCTGTAGGTTACTTCTGAAAATCTTCATCTTGTTCAGATAAATTAGAATTAGAATTCCTTATAAATAGGTCAATGGATCTTTGAATTTCATCTAACTTCTCCATATGATTAAATGCAGTTAAATCATTATATTGATTTTCTTCCATCACCTCAAATGGTTGTATGTTCTCCTCTGTAAATAGAATATTTTCTAATGAATTCACCTCTTGATAATTTTGATTTGCGTTTGGATTTGCCCAATTAAAATCATCATTGTTCACGTACTCATTAAACATCTTACTATCTTCCGTTTGCTATACTGATTCATTAAATCTATTCATCAGTTTTTCAAATTCCTGTGATATTCTTTGATTAATATAATTCTGATTGATTCCAACATTAATTGGTAAATTATCATCAAGATTTGTTAAAATTGTATTGATTCCTTGAACATTCTAATCTTCTTGTAAGATTGACCAATTTAAATAATTATCATTTTGTAATTCATTCAATCTGTTACTCTCTTCATTATTTCGTATTGATTCATCTATTTTATCCATTAATCGTTGGATTTGTAATGATATATTTGATTGATAATTTTGATTTTCATTCACACGATTATACTTAGAATAATAATTCAGCATTTCTAAATTATCATTACATTCCCATAAATTAGAATTGTCATTCGAGTTATAATTTTTTTGAGAATTAACATTAGGTCCTTCTAAAATATGTTGTGAAGAGTAATCATTAAACTCCATAAGTAAATAATCTCCTCTAACATAATTAGAATAATTATAATCCTCATAATTAGTTCCTAGAACAATCCCACAATCACCCCAATACGAGTTATATAAGTCCATTATGAAATTCAAAATTTAAAAACAAGACTCTACTTTGGAATAGCAGTAAGACTTTGAAATAAAATTTAATAATAGTAAATGCAAATATATTCTATTGCAGCCCTAGCTAACACCAAAATAGCAGAAGCAACACCAACTGTAGGAATTGAAGCAATCCTCGGTAATGGTGCCAAAAACTTGTTCCGCTTTTACACAACACTTGTAATTCAATTCTAGTAAAAATTGTGTGTGCGAAATATTTTAATTCACCGCAAGTGCACGGGTTCAGATGTAATTAGTGTGCAAGTACAGGTTTGTCCACAAGGATTAGTTTTGCTTGGTGTTTAGCTAAATTGGTATATTCAATTAATGGAACAAGTGATTAAATATCTTTTAAGCAATGTCATAGTTGCTCCATTCCAATTAACCATTAGGATGCTCTTTAAATACCTATTGCATTGTACCTTCCAGAGAATTTTTTTCATTAACTCTAATGTCTTCACCACTTAGAATATTTGGATTTTGAACTTAGTCTTTTAGTAAATGATTTGAATTTTGCACTGAAAGACTCTATCCAATGAGTTTTACTTCCAAATAATTAATTCTTCTTAAGTTTTAACATTATACACTTCAGTTTGCATGAAATTTATCATTTTGGACATAAAAAGTACTTAACCCTCAAGGTATCTCATGGGTAAACGTCTTCACCCTCGAACTTACTCAAGGGTTGTGCGATAATTATGAGTTTCAGATGTTTAAACAGTACGATTCGAATTAGCTGAAACTTCTAAGAGTTGAATACTTATATTTTTGATCTTTTTCAATATTTTAAAAAATTACAAACAATATAATGCATGAAACACAATGCAATACAAATAACTTGTAAAATTAAAATGCAACATTCAACATTACAGTACACATAACAACATTATCTAAATATCGTAACTGAGTCGATAAGATAGGTGTTTGTCAATTCAAGTGTAAATATAAAGGTAAAGTAAAAATAAAGAAAATGAAAATGGAAAGAACACCTAATGCTTCACTGTAATTTCTTCCTTCGAAACTTGCTCAGGCTAGGAACTTCTCTTTGTCTTTACTTCTGGTCCACCAAGTCGTCAATCTGGCAGGCCTTCCTTTCGACCTTGCAGTGAGATTTTGGGCATCACTCCACAATTACACCAAGGAATAAAGGAGGAAGCAGCCAGCACCAAGAGTCTCTCCTTCAAGGATACGCTCAAGTTGAGAAAAGAACAGCAAATACACTATGCGAATAGTTGGAGAAGAGGAGGTCGTCAATCTCCTCTCGGAAGAGATGAGTGGATGGAAGGTGGAAGATGAGAAGATGGAGAATGCTCTGTAAATGGCAGATGGAGGAAAAAGAAGAGGGGGGGGGTAGTTTCATGGCTACAGGACTATTTTATAGATGGGAGGAGTGGTAGTTCACGAGCTAGTAGTTAACAAGGGCATGGTGCACGTCTAGTTGTGTGAAATCATTCCATGTAAGTCACTTTTTTAACATGTCCATCCACATTCTCCATAGTTGAGCTTCAGCTAAGTTAAATTCCTCAATTTTGCTCTTCTACACATTTCCCTACAATTGTTCATCATATTCTCCTGCACATACTTAAAGAATACCTTTCATGAAACACATCATATTACAGAAGAAATAATTCATAACATTTAAACCCTAACTATGATTACAATTGCTATTACATTAATAAAATTCATCGCACAGAACAAATAGGGTACAGGCTTGAGAGTAACCCAGTTTACCCTCGCATAAGTTCGTGGGTAAACAGCTTAACCCTCGGACTCTGCACTTAGACAAATAACACGATTTTTTTTCTGTGGATTAATCACTTTATCAACAACCTAAAGAGTCAATTATCAATCATTCATTCCTTTCTCAATAGGTAATCAACACAAACGTAATTAACGACTCAAAACTTAATTCATGTATCATTAAAGTGCATAAACATGCATAATGCTCAAAAGTGTAGTAAACCTTATAATCATCATAATTCAATGCAAAATGTAACTAAAACTCATTAAAACACATGAATTAATATCAATAAAATGCACACTTTTGAGTCTGAATACCTTTCAACCTTAGATATCCCCTTAAACCTGGGGCATTGCAAATGCCCCGTCAGTTGCAATAGAGGAACAGGCTTGTTTTAATTTCCTCACTAATATCCTCAACACCTTGTTTCTCTATTATTATAACACGTTTCTTGTCAGTTTCCGGATTTTAGTTTTTTAGTTGCCAGCATCTAATTTTTAACTTGCAATTTCTAGGTTTTACATATTGCTAGTTTAAATTTTAGTTACCTTCATTTTATGCAGCTTTTAGTTTCCAGCTAATTTGATTCCCAACGACCTTTATTTCACACAAGCTTAACTTCCTATAAATTTAATTTCCTACACCTCCTATTTCATGCATGTTTAATTTTCAACCCTTAATTTCTCGCACTTTTATTTCCAATCATGCCTTTTAATTTCCTATCATGTTTATTTTCAGTCATACCTTTTTAATTTCTTTCCATGCAATTTTATTTCCAATCCTGTTCTTAATCTCCTACACTTTTATTTCTAGTCATGCCTTTTAATTTCTTGTCATGTTTATTTTCAGCCATACACCTTTTAATTTCTTGCTACGCAATTTTATCTCCAATCTTGCATTTAATTCCCACACTTTTAATTTCCTACCATGTTTACTTTCGAGTTTGCATTTTTAATTTTCCACTCCTTGAAACACACTTCAAAGAGGCTCTTCGTGAGGCAGCCCCTCTAAAGAGTTTGCATTTTTAATTTTCCCCTCCTTAAGACACACTTTAAGGAGGCTCTTCAGGAGGTAGCCCCTCTAAAGAGTTTGCATTTTAAATTCCTTTCCTTGAGACACACTTCAAGGAGGTTCTTCGTTAGGCAGCCCCTCTAAGGAGTTTGCATTTTTAATTTTCCCTTCCTTGAGACACACTTCAAAGAGGCTCTTCGTGAGGCAGCCCCTCCAAAGAGTTTGCATTTTTAATTTTCCCCTCCTTGAGACACACTCCAAGGAGGTTCTTCGTGAGGCAGCCCCTATAAAGAATTTGCATTTTTAATTTTCCCTTCCTTGAGACACACTTCAACGAGGCTCTTCACAAGGCAACCCCTCTAAAGAGTATGCATTTTAAATTCCTTTCCTTGAGACACACTTCAAGGAGGCTCTTCATGAGGCAGCCTCTCTAAAGAGTTTGCATTTTTAATTTTCCTCTCCTTGACACACACTTCAAGGAGGCTCTTCATGAGGTAGCCCCTCTAAAGAGTTTGCATCTTTAATTTTCCACTCATTGAGACACACTTCAAGGAGGCTCTTCATGAGGCAAACCCTCTAAAGAGTTTGCATTTTTAATTCTCCCATTCTTGAGACACACTTCAAGGAGGGTCTTCATAAGGCAACCCCTCTAAAGAGTTTGCATTTTAAATTCTCCCCTCCTTGAGACACACTTCAAGAAGGATCTTCATAAGGCAGCCCCTCTAAAGAGTTTGCATTTTAAATTTCTTTCCTTGAGACACATTTCAAGGAGGCTCTCAAGAGGCAGCCCCTCTAAAGAGTATGCATTTTAATTTCCTCCCCTTGAGACACACTTCAAGGAGGCTCTTCGTGAGGCAGCCCCTCTAAAGAGTATGCATTTTAATTTCCTTTCCTTGAAACACACTTCAAGGAAGCTCTTTAGAGATACACTTCTAAAGAGTATGCATTTTAATTTCCTCTCATTGAGACACACTTCAAGGAGGCTCTCAGGAGGCAGCCCCTCTAGGGAGTTTGCATTTTAATTTCTTCTCCTTGAGACATCACTTCAAGGAGGCTCTTTAGAGACATCACTTCTAAAGAGCATGCTTTTAATTCCTTGCTGGTTTAGTTATAGACATGCTTTTTAATCTCCTGCTATGCTTTTTGTTCAATTACGCCATGCTTTATTATTAATCATGCTCTCCAATGCCTTGCCATGTTCTATTTTTAGTCATTTGCTTTAATTTCCTGCAGTCTTATTTTTAGCCATGCTTGCTTTAATTTCTTGTAGTTTTTTTTTAGTCATGCTTGCTTTAATTTCCTGCAATCTTATTTTCAGCCATGCTTGCTTTAATTTCCTATAGTTTTGTTTTCTGTTATGTCTACTTTAATTCCCTGCAATCTTATTTCCAGTCATGCTTTTTTTAATTTCTTGCAGTTTTATTTTCAGTCAAGCTTTCCTTTATTTTCAGTCAAGCCTTCCTTAATTTCCTATAGTTTTATTTTTAGTTGTGCTTTCCTTAATTTCTGGTAGTCTTATTTTTAGTCATGCTTTCTTTAACGTCCTACATTTTTAATGTGAGTCATGTATTCTTATGTTTCTATAGTTTTATTTTCAATTATGCTATTTCAATTTCCTACATTTTTATGTTCAATCATGTTTCTTCAATGCTCTTTAATTCCCTACAATGCTTCATTTTTAGCCATGCTCATTAATTGCTTGCCATGCTTTATTTTCAGCCATGCTATTTCAATTCCCTGCGATGCTTCATTTTCAGCCATGCTCATTAATTGCTTGCCAAGCTTTATTTTCAGTCATGCTATTTTAGTTTCCAACAGCTTTATTTTCAGCCATGCTCCTTAATTGCTTGTTGTGCTCTATTTTCAACCATGCTATTTCAGTTTCCCTACAATGCTTCATTTTCAGCCATGCTCTTTAACTTCTTACCATGCTTTATTTTCAACCATGTCATTTCAGTTTCTAGCAACTTTATTTTCATGCCATACTTTAATTGCCTTCTACAGCCCCAACTTCCCCTTGCATCTTAATTTCTGGTTGTGTGTCATTTACTTGATCGTGATTTGCTTCGCTCAAGTCAACATTCACTTTCAGTTTCCCATCTTGTTTTAATTTCTAATTGTATGCTTATCTTGCCAATGTTGAGAGCTCTTTCTTCATGAGTGTAGTGTTTGCTCTTCAATCAACACTTACCCTCAAGGTTCAAAGTTTCAGCAAGGTTGGCACACCCCTTAAAGGGTTAGTTCACGACACCTAGGTTGAGCCACTTCTAGATATGTGCCTGTTACTTTAGTCATCCTTCCTTCAATGTCAGTCGGTTTTCATTTTCTATAGTTGCTCTAATCACATCTACCAGTTCATAGATTTAGATTTTAGGAGTACAACACATTCGGCTAACAACTCGACGCCAACCCATCCTTCACCACCATGGACGACCCCTTATTCTAGTTGTTGTTGTCATGCTTGTGCTTCTTGCTCAGGTTAGATTTATTCTATCTGTTGCCATCATGTTGTTTCCCCTTCTAGCGATCCATGCAAGGGGGTGCCTTTTTCCCTGACCATCAATTTTCAATCTTGATTTGGGAGGGGCATACTGTTAGCACCCCATTTTTTATACACATCATAGGCACACTACTTTAATTTTACACTTCGGCACGATTCAGTAGAATTTAATAGACACACACCTTAACCTTGCTAGATTTTAATTAAGGGACATTCTTCCCCGTGTAAGAGGAACTTTCTTGCTTTATTTGCTTTTATTGAATTTTCACTAAATTTAATCAACGAATGTTCCTCTCCAAGCGAGAGAAAATTCTATTGGTTCTTTTGCTTTCGTTGAATTTTCTCTATGTTTCACCTACGGAACTTCTATTTGATTACTTACTTATTTTACGGAACTTCCATTTGGTTACTTGTTTGTTTTACGAAACTTCTGTTCTGTTATTTGTTTTATTTTACAGAACTTCTGTTTAGTTATTTGCTTCTTTTACGAAGCTTCCATTGGGTCATTTGCTTTAATTAAAATTTCACTAAATTTCCACTGGCCCTAAATATTTTAATTAATTCACAGCAAGCTGTATAGTTATGCTCATTACTTTACGGTGAGCCATAGAGTAAGGCTCATTACTTTACGGCAAGTGGCCATAGAGTAACACTCATTACTTTACAACAAGTGGCCATAGAGTAACACACGTTACTTTACAGCAAGTCGTATAATTATGCTCGTTACTTTACAAAAGGTCGCAAAGTAACAAGCTCTCGTACTGTTCTTTGACGATACTTCCGTCATTTCTTAGCTTTCATGTGGCAGAACTTCTATCTAGCTTCATTGGGTGAAAGCTCACCCAACGGACTTAGTCCATCGAGTCAATGCCTTTTTTCAGCTTTCCACCTTCGTTGAATTAGCGCTCACACTACGAACTAGGTCAGTTGTGTCAGCAATGTTTTGGCCCTATACCTTCGTGGGGTGAGAGCTCACACAACAGACTTAGTCCATTGTGTCAACACCCCCTCAATTAATTTTGTTGGTTTATTTTTATCAAATTCCACTTTTTATTTAGTTTTGGCTTTTCTGTAGTTTACTACATTATTTAATTTACGCTTTGTCATTTAATCTCTATTTTTTAAAATTTTTTCTTTTATTAAGTTTCCACTTTTATTTTATTCTTGCTTTTTCATTTTGTTTTTACAACAAGCCATAGGGTAAAACCATTTACTTTATGGTAGGGTGTAGAGTAACGAGTCTCTATTCTCTTACTTTACGAAACTTCTGTTTGATCCTTTACTTATTTCACAAAACTTCTGTCTAGCCCTTTGTTTAATTTACGGAACTTCCATATACTTGACAGGTACTTTCATCATACCTTAACTCCCTTTTTTTTTATTTCGTTTTAGCTTTTATGTGATTCTCATCATTTTATTTATTTATTTAATTTCTACCTTTCTATTTAATTCTCACTTTTATTTATACATTTAATTTCTACTTTATTTAATTTTTGATTTTATTTAACTTCTACTTTTTGCTAGGTTTTCGTTTATTTGTTTTATTCCTTTTTTTTTTGGCCAATGGATATTCCTCTCTAGGAGAGGAAATTTTGTTGGTTCACAATTCAAAACATCAATCGTTATAATGATTCCAACCTACTTCAAAATAGAGCCTTTTAGAACATCAATCGTTATAACGATTCCAACCCGCTTCAAAACAGAACTTTTCAGAGCATCAATCGTTATAACGATTCCAACCCACTTCAAGATAGAACTTTTTGGAACATGGTTCAGAATATCATTTGTTATTTCGATTTTCCCAATTCCAAGGTAATTTGTTATTCTGATTTACCCTCATTCATTACTCCTTTAGTAGAACGTTCTCTCCTCTTGAAGCAAAGTCAAACACCCCCATGTTGAGCGCTCCCACCTCAAGTCAACCAACACCATACCTCCAAGAGGGAAGGAGCATGGGCATGCCAGGAGATGCAGTCTCCTACTAGTCAAGAAAGTAGGGATTTGCAGGGATGGGAAGCGATTTGGTGGAGGAAAAGGTCATGAGAGGATTCAGCCATAAAGGAACAACGGGGGCGACCATTCAAGAGGACTTTTTTCCAATCCTGCTCCCTAGAACCCGACGATGGATCTAGAGGAAGGAACTCTTGCTCGCAACGCAAACCCCCCCCGGTTCATACGCACTTGTGCCTGTGACTCCTGCTCGACTGCTGACCATCATCAAAATCCCTTCGACAGGTAAGGCCCCCTTTTATTCATCAAAATGTAAACTTAAAACTCCAACACTATGCTACTTATTTCCTTGAATGTTTGTCATCATACTCGAATGCTCGATTCGATTGTTTGTTCTTGTTTGAATGTCGTTTATAGCAACTTTTCTTGGCAGTAATTTGGGTTTTAGGTTAAATGTTTCTCAAATATTCATCAAGCATAAACACCATCACTCTAATCACATTTAATTTTCACTTAAACCTTAACACCCCAAACAATCAAAAATCCCAAAAATCAATGGCAGTCAACACTTTAAAACTCAAGACAAACATCAAACCCTAGCCGAGCAACCTTTTCATCTTAATATTAAACCTTAAAAATCGAAATGTCATCCTTTAAAACAAGGACAACTAAAGCCACTAGAGTAAAACCTCCTTTCACGTTTATTTTTGGTCAATCGACCCAACCTTTTTTAGGCAACATTAAAACCCTAAAGCAAACAATTAAAAAAACACCTTTTCCTAAGGCAAAACCTGCATGGGAAATAACAGAGGCCGATTTTTAAATCGGGCACATAGGGATGCCTAACACCTTCCCCTATGAGTACCTTAGATCCTTATCCAAAATCTTGAAAGCCTTAAACCTTTTAGGCCTTGACCGGACAATTCTTGTGGCTTGCCTCAAGTTTTGTTCTTCACCCTTTTGTTTACCTAGTTTTCAGCATAAAAATTAGGTGGCAACTCCAAACCTTTGATTTTCTTAGTTATCTTTGGTTAGATAATTAGGTCAGTGGTTAGTTGCCAAAATCTAGGTCATCGAGAATTGCAGACTGGCTTTCTATAATTTCAAATGCACACACTAACCTTGAAGTGTGTACGTCTCAAACACAAAAAAAAAGAGAACATGTAAACGATGCTTCCAATTAGGACATTATAGCACATGTCCAAATGCAGGTTATATTCAGATTATTACTATTGATTTCATTTTATTTATGATTTATGAAATAACTTTTGAGTTTAATAATACTTCCTTTTATAGCTTCTATTCCAACTGAAAGTGTTGAAGGACAAAGAGAGTTTATTTAGAGCAAGAAATATTGAGGTGAACAAATGTTAAGCTTTTGTAAAAATTTTAAATTAATTGTCCTTGATCATCTCATAGAAATACATTATTGAGTGCTCTATCAAGCTTTGTTAACTAATGGAATTTGTGCAATATAAGTGGGAATATCCATCATCTCAACTAGAAAAATTTTCTTGTCGCTAGGCACCACTAGAAAAGTTTTCTTGTCATGCCATTAGGAAATCAGTATCATATATATATATATATATATATATAAAGAAGGTTTACATGCTTAGAATCTTCACTTTCTCCTATCCATTGTGATTTGAGAGCTTTAGTTGTTGAATATAATTCCTTAAATAAACATCAAAGCATGAAATATTGGTTGTTTTAGTTTTCCTTTCAAAAGGATTAAAAGTTTTAAGATGACCTACCTAAGTTGATCGAGTTCACTAATTTTGAAGAATTGAGAATACAAAGCAAAAATTCAATTTCCAGACTTTCTTACCTAACTTTTGATTTTTTTATAAAAAAGCTTGCTTATTAAATGGTAATATATGATGCTTGTTTCTTTCTTTTTGTGATAATAAATTTTTTTCATACTTATTGTTTATTTAATAAGTCCAAACCTAAGACCATAAATTATAAAAATTATTAACAAAAATTATACTTATTTTATATAAATTTTCAAATCTAAGACCATAAACTTTAATGAGAAGCATTTGGAATATCACTTTAATGGTTATTTTCAGAAAAAAAGGTTGGAACCTATTTTTTCTTAAATACATTTTTTTTAAAATTATAATAAA
>JAMKPZ010001929.1:0-19669 GCA_024699675.1 Amphibolis antarctica
TATTTCATTCATTGATTTTTTTTTTAGCAAGTGTAGATACGAATTTGAGATTTTAGTAATGCATAGGGTGAATTACTGTCCTGAAGACAGTGTTTTGATGAACTTGTAAATTCTGTATTTTGCGTTTTACTGATTGATATTGGAATTTATGAAAATTACTAATTCCTTGTGGATTGACTCGTATTTGCATATTACCTATAATGGGCACTGTGCGCTTGCGGAGTTTATAAATTTTAAAATGAACAGGTGTTTATTTTGACAACAACCTAAACCCGTACACGGCCTCCCAGCCAATTGCTATACGGTGATGCTATGGTCGAGCTGGCAGGCTTCTTGCGTGTCTCTACCAGTAGCCGGCAGAAAGTCTCGCTCTTGACCTGGCCCATCACGGTGGTCGATCTTGGCTATTACAAGAGGCTCGCTTCTAAGCGGGCCAGCTCGGTCGACTGCTTCTACCTCTGCTTCACCATTCGCGGGTGGAGTTCCGGGCCAGAGTGCGGCTGCCGGTGCGTCTACCACGAAGTCCCTGGTGAACTCCATGGGTGACTATTTACGCACGGCGATGGACTGCCTAAGCGCCCAGGACGACGTCCTTATGCGGGTGATGAACCACGTGGATCGGCTGGTTGGCTTGCTGGAGCAGATGGAGGCCTAGGAGATCAAACGGGACCATCGGAGGGTCGAGTGTCGGACATACGAGCGCCAGAGGGACAATGACGCAGACTGACCTTGTGTACCCTGCAGCCTGTTCTTTTTCTCCTGTTGTCTTGTGTCTGTAATCCAAGGAATTTTCTAAATAATACCAATCGTGTTTAACAAAATATTTCCTATGGATCGTGTACTCAAGAACTTGTGCGTGTATGCGAGTAAGGTGCGAGGTAGTGATACGGTAAGGCATTCGCGCTACGGCAGAAATGCCAGATACCGGCATAAGTCAGATTGCTATAGCGGTTGCCGGTTGATGATACCGAACAGCCTGCTATTCCTTCCCCCATCGGCCCGTCTTACCTCCATGTGATGCAGTGTTTTAGCCGGATTGTGGGTAGTGGCTTCTGACACTCTGAGTCGAGTATCGCGCGGTTGCAACTCCTTTGCTCCGCAAGTGTTGGTTCCGCCTGGGTCACCGTGCCTCGCGAGCGGCTACCGGCTGATTTACCTGGCAACCGATCGTTTCCTCGCATGACGGCTCATCTTGCACGGGTCCCTGTACTGGCGTCTAGCTGCTTGAGCCAGGCCATGCACGAGGGCGGGTCTCCTTCTTTCCTGCAAGGAATGGTTGTCGTCCTGACGTTGGACGTGGCCGAGGCGTCGGTCGTCCGTGGGTAGCCATGTCTCCTAAGCGACAGCCGGCTGATTGACCCGACTGGCTTATTTACCTGCACACTCGTTTGTACGTTAGTTTCCAAGGGTGGGGAGGAGGTGTCGTTTCCTCCCCTTATCTGTGAATATAAGTGGTGAGATGTGTGAAGGTATTGAGACATTCCTTTGTGGTCCTTCCTCTCGTGTCTTGCCTCATGGGTTCTGTAAAGGTGGCGGGTGCCAAGTCTATTCGCTGATGTTTAGGAATAGTGGTACGGAAACTGTGAGGGGACTTTTCAAAGGCTACCTATGATGGAGTCCGCGCAAGGTGGCCATTCTGACTCAATGGTGCTATCCAAACCTGTAGGGGAATGAAAGGTGGCTCACCTCACAACAAAAGGGGACCGCTGGACATTCACACGGGTGTGTTTGTAAACGTGGTTCCTTTGTCCAGCGGAAGCGACCCTAAGGCGACAAAGACAGGTCGAGAGGAGAGATTCGAATGCTATCCTTCTGCCCATAGTTATGCTGATTCTTCCTCACAAGTTCACTCTGGGGGTGCAACAATAACGGATAGAATAGTGCGAGTTCCGGAAACGTGGGCATTGGAACCTGGGGGTGGAAGCAACTTTCAGCGGGATGCCAAGCCAAATGCTACTGAGGACGCAGTTGCCAGCAGGTCTTCTGTGAGGGATGCCAAGCCCTATCTTGATGACTTAGTTGGGATGTCAAGCCTTAGGACAAGAGGAAAAGGGAGAAGTGGGTCTCGGCAAATGGGTTCCGACACCTGGTTATATTGGCGAACTTCGATGGGTTGCCAAGCCCTAAAGAGAGGGGACACTTGGTCAATCGCAACAAGTCAGGTATAGGACTGCCAACAGCTGGTGCAATCCTAAAATCTACCCTTCCCCTCTATAGGAGTCTGTATGCTTTCAAGACTTAGCAACAAGTAACTTTTTCTTCTCTCTTTTGTTTTTTCTTTTCCTTTTTTTTTCTTTTCCTTTTTTTATTTTTTTTTTATTTTTTTTTTCTTTTCCGCTTGAAGAAGGATTATAGCCACTGACTTTTCTTCTTCTTCATTTTTCTCTTTTTTTTTTCTACTTTTTGCTATTCTTTCTCTTTTAAAAATAGAAGATCGAAATAAAAAACTGAATAAAAGAGTACTACTAGCCCTCCTCATGTGCTGTTGGCAAGTAAAATAACCCGATATTGTTGTGATTGGGTCCAAGGGGAATACCTTACCTAGGGGGAGCTGACGTTTGTGATCTCCCTCATTGTCGGGTGGCACTTGGGCTAGGTAAAAATGGGAGGTTGGATACTCATTCAGGGGGGAGAAGTGATCTCCCGCCGGTATTTTGTAATCACTCAGAATAAACACAAACTATAGAGATAAGGACAAGCCTAGATTACTCACTATGCTTCATATTGATGCCGTCAAAGTAAAAATAGGTTGGGCGCTCAAGTTTTCGCTAAAGAAACTTGGATGTAGTTGGTATCACTCCTGGGGTCGGTAGTTCATCCCAGAGGTCTGGATAGCACTTCTTGAGTTGGATGCGCTGCCTGCTGCTGCAAACTGTTCTCACCATCGGCCGTAGATGCGGCTACCGGGTATGTCAGATGCGATAGTCGGTGGAAGGCCGGTTGGATGGTGGAGTGTATGAGTATTTGGGCAATAGGCTGGGGATGAGAGCTAGGTCATTTGCCAGCTTCCTAGTGTTTCTTCTAGTGGATTATGACCCAGAGAACACACCAACTTTCGGGGATGAAGGTTTGGCTAGCTCTGTTGACCCTCTTCCTTTCTAGTACGAACGAGGTAGGACGACTGGAGGGCTGGATCTGCTTATCGTGCGTGTAGGGTGCGACATGTGAGTCATACAAGGGGATTCACCGAGGAAAGGAGCATTCCTGTTCGGAGCTAACCTCTTGGCCAAACGGTGGAGAGTCAGACGAAGATGTCGATGGTCGACCGGTTTGAAGGCGGTGGCCGTGATGAGCCCCGGTTGGGTACACGACGTGCTTGTCATGTACTGCTGTGGGTAGCTGGCCTCTCAGTCAGCTGGTGAGGCATCTATTTGAGATGCTGGTGGCTGGCCTGTTCGAAGGCGACGACCATGATGAACCTCGATCGGGTATGTGATGTGCTTTGTCAAGTACGGCTGTGGGGAGCCGACCTCTCGGTCAGCTGGTGGGGCGTTGGTCTGAGATGCTGATGGCCCACCTGGCTGAAGGCGACGGCCACGATGAGCCTCGGATGGGTACATGACGTGCTTGTCACGTACGGCCGTGGGGTGCTAGCCTCTCGGTTAGCTGGTGGGGCATCGGTCTAAGACACTAGTGGCCGGCCTATCTAAAGGCGGTGGCCATGATGAGCCTCGGTCAGGTACATGACGTTCTTGTCACGTACGGCTGCGGGGAGCTGGCCTCTCGGTCAGCTAGTGGGGTGTCGGTCTGAGACGCCGGTGGCCGGCCTGTCTAAAGGCAGTGGCCATGATGAGCCCCGGTTGGGTACACGACGTGCTTGTCACGTACAACCGTGGGGAGTTGGCCTCTCGGTCAGCTGGTGGGGCATCGGTTTGAGATGTCGGTGGCCAGCCTGTCTGAAGGCGATGGCCATGATGAGCCTTGGTTGAGTATGCGACGTGCTTGTCATGTACGGCCGCAAGGAGTTGGCCTCTCGGTCAATTGGTGGGGCATCGGTCTGAGACACTAGTGGCCAGCCTGTCTGAAGGTAGCGGCCATGATGAGCCCCAGTCGGGTATGCGATGTGCTTGTCATGTATGGCCATGTGGAGCTGGCCTCTCGGTCAGCTGGTGGGGGGTCGGTCTGAGACGTCGGTGGCCGACCTGTCTGAAGGCGATGGCCATGATGAGCCCCGGTCGAGTACGCGACGTGCTTGTCATGTATGGCCGTAGGGAGTTGGCCTCTCGGTCAGTTGGTGGGGCGTCGGTCTGAGATGCCGGTGGCCGGCCTGTCTGAAGGCGGCGGCCATGATGAGCCCCGGTCGGGTACGCGACATGCTTGTCACGTATGGCCATGGGGAGCTGGCCTCTCGGTCAGCTGGTGGGGTGTCGGTCTGAGATGCTGGTGGCCAGCCTGTCTAAAGGCGGCGGCCATGACGAGCTCTGTTCGCTTTGTTTATGGGTAGAACTTCTTCAACTGTGACAAATTGACCGAGCCGAACTCTTGTTGGGTGGCCTCATCGAAGAGGTAGGTGGCCCCCCCGCTGAGGGTCTTGGTGATGATGTATGGGCCACGCCAATTTGGGGAGAATTTTCCCATGGAGCCTTTTGGGAAGGTGGCATGAAGGACTAAGTCACTGGACGTGAGGAGTTGGTGACAGACTTTCTTGCCATAAGCCCTTGCCATCTTTTGCTGATAAGTCTAGGCGTGGTCCAATGCTCTCAACCTTCTTTCGTCCAGGAGATTGAGCTACAACAGACGTGATTCCGACCACTGGTCGTCAGAGTCTGCTTCCTCTTTGAGGATGTGGAGGGATGGAAGCTCTACTTCCACCGGTAATACTGCTTCAGACCCATACACCAGCAAGTATGGTGTTGCTCTGGTGGCGGTCTGTAAGGACGTCCGATAGGCCCAGAGTGCATACGGGAGGTGGTCATGCTAGTCTTTGTGTGTTTGGACCATCTTCTTGAGGATCCGGACCAATGTCTTGTTAGCCGCTTCGACTGCTCTATTCATGTGTGGCAGATACGACACTGCTCGAGGTAGCTTGTAACCTACTTGGCTGTAAAGTTGGTGCCGTTGTCGGTCACCACCTTGAAGGGTACGCCATACCGGGTGATAATGTGGTTGTGAAAGAACCTCTAGGTGGCAACCGCCGTGACTATTTTGTTGGATGCCGCTTCCACCCACCTGGTGAAGTAATCTATGGCCACTAGTATATACCAGTGTCCATTGGTGGTTGTCGGCTTGATCTCACCTACCAAATCCAAGGCCCACATGGAGAATGGCCAAGGGGAAGCCATGTTGTATAGTTCCTTGGGGGGCGCGTGGATGAGATTTCCATGAACCTAGCATTGGTGACAGTGACTGACGTAAGTTGTGTAGTCTGCCTCTATTGTGCTCCAGTAGTAGCCTTGGAGCATGATCTTCTTTGCCAGCAGGATCCCATTCATGTGGGATCCACAAATACCTTCATGGATTTCCTGCATGACTGTATGTGCCTCGGGCTGAGTCACACACTGGAGAAGAGTTTGGTTGTGAGACCGCTTATAGAGCTGTCCCCCACTGAAGACGTAGTCGGCTGCTAGCTTGGACAGCGTACGTCAATCTTGGGTGGTAGCTTCTGATGGGAACTCTTCGGTCTTCGGGAAGGTTTGTATGTCTGAATACCAGGGGCGGTCTTCTTGCTGTGAGTTCCCTAGATCGTCGTCTGGGGACTTGGGGTCTGTATTGCCTGGTTCGTCGATTGGGGCCAATTCTCTGTGTTGGTTGACTATTTACCAGTTGTTGGGGAGGCTAGCTGGATGCAAAGCCGCAGGTCTAACGTCTGCCTACTTGGGGACTTCTGTGAGGCGGTAGATGTCCTCACTATAAGCCGGCTGGTGAAGCGTTGTGACTTCTATGGCTATGCTTCGACCTTCCATGATTGTTACCCATGATGTTAGGACGGCCAGAGCGTCTGCATATGGGTTATGCTTGCGGCCGACGTGCTGGAAGTGGACGAACCAGAAGTTGCTCGCTAATCGTAGTACGAGCTCCTGGTACAGTTGGAGCTTGGGGTCTCGGGTTCTCCACCTATTGAGGGTCTGAGAGATTACCAACATGGCATCACCGAACACACGTAGATGGGTGACACGGAGTTCCAGTGCGTGTCATAGTCCCATGACGCAAGCCTCATACTCTGCCTCGTTGTGTGAGCATGTGAAGAGAAGCCACTTGGCTACGGGCAGCATCCGTCCTTGGGGGTCTACTAGGACAACTCCCACCCTGCAGCCTTTAGTGTTGACCACTCCATCAAAGTACAGGGTATGGGGTTCTAACTGGTCAAGATCCAGTTGGTCTAGATCCGGCTTGTCAATGGTGAACACAGGCTCGTCTAGGAACGAATCCTCCAACAGCTGATAATCTGGCAAAGGCTGGTGTGCTAGCTGGTCGGCCATGGCTTGGGCCTTCATGGATTTCTGGGATACGTACCGGATGTCAAACTCGGCAAGGAGCATTTGCCATTTTACACTTCCACGAATTCTCGCAGGAGTGCGAGGAGTCGTTGCCGGTAGGGTTCAGGTACCTCTTTGCTAATTTTCATTTCTTTTCGATGTTGTTCATCCCCAAGGTTTACAATTTCAATTTTGTTAGTAGAAGTTATACTGGTGGACTCAGGCGGTTGGACCCATGGACCGACCTCTTCAAGTTCTTGATCTTGCAGGTGGGGATCGTTAAGGTCTTCTACAGCTTGCTGACCCTCAAGTGGAAGGAGTGCTGGATGAGGGACCTGGCAGGAGTAGTATTCGTGGTCTCTTGGCTGGGTGCCAAGTAGGTGTGCTGGCTGCCAGTTCGAGATGGTGGTGAACCCCGGGAGTGCTCTGGAGGAGATGGCGACGGACTTGCCGTACCCGCCTACTTGAGGTGTCATGCCGTCAGGCTCTGCCTGCTGCTCTGGCTACCTAGCGCATGAGGAGGGGGAGGGGCAGAATGCCCCTAGTTCTGCCCCTATTGCAGGGATCGGCGGTTGTGTCAATAGGAGGGGGAACCCTGGTGGAGTCTCAGATGAGGATGTGGTGGACTGGTCACGTTCGCCTGTTCGAGTGACCGTGGCAGAGGAGGGGCAGAATGCCCCTAGTTCTACCCTGTGACGTTGGCCAGTATTCTGCTTGTGGAAGATGTTGCCCAGACTGAGTAGGTTGGTTGTCCCGACTCCATGATGCGGCACCCCTGTCGAGAGTTGACGGTTTTCGGATGATCGTACCGGTGATCGGAGGATTCTCTGCTATTGTTCCCTGTGCTGAGCGAGATATTTGGTATGATTGCCAAGTCTCGATTGACTTGGGCGGGTTGCCAAGTCGGGGGCTGCTGAGGACGTAGCTGTCGGCGCACTTGTGCATGGGATGCCAAGCCTCGTCGTTGAAGGAGCGGGTTCCGACATGAGTCGCTCGAAAGTGGTCAGGCTTGCCTCTTGACGTTGATGACCTACAAGCCTTGTTGTCCCCTTTCCTTGCACAAACCAGTTGGACGCAGCATCTATTTCCAAGGTTCCTCCCCGTAGGATGGGCAATGGCGAGGGAGGTTGGTGGAGGATTGGACCTTCAGTGCATGCCGGAGATTCTCTGAACAATCGCAGCAAATCGTCTTCTGGCTCTTGGTCTGGTTGTGGGTTGTCCTCCCAAAGCTCCATGTGCCTAAACAGATAGTTGAATGTGGTTGGGTTCTGGAGATCGGGTGGTGAGGTGGCAGCTGGCTCCAGCGTCGGGTGTTGTGACCCGGAAGATGCTACAGCGGCCATAGACTATCCTGGGTGGTAATAATTCTCCGCTAGTATGACGATGACCTCCCCTTTCCATAGGAACTTGAGCATCTTGTGAAGGGTGGAAGGTACGATGGAGTTTTGGTGGAGGAATGGGCGGCCTAGGATGAGATTGTAGCTTAGGGGAATGTCCACCACGTGTATGGGAACATCAAAGGCTACTAGTCCGATGACGAGGGGAAGGACAACCTCACCTTTGGCTTCATGAAGAGTGCCGTTGAACCCTCTCATTACCCGGTCGGTGGGGAGCAAGTCTTGTTCTTTAATCCCCAACTTGTGCAGGACCTGTAGTGGGCACAGGTTTAGCCCGGATCCGTCGTCGATCATGACCATGGGGATGCAGAGGTCCTTGTATTGTACCCAGATGTACAAGGATAGGTTGTGATCAGTCTCGACCGGTGAGAGGTCCAAGTCTGAGAAGTAGACGATGGACGAGACTATCACTGTGGCCACCATCACTTCTATGGCCCTGAGAGCAAGGCCTTGGTTCACCTTTGCCACCTGTAGTGCTTTGAGAAGGGTTTCCCGATGCTCGATGGAGGACCGGAGTAGATCCCATAGTGAGATGTTTGCCCGTATCCCCTGCAGTTGGATTGATAAGTTTGGGGGTGGTAGTGAGTGGGTAGCCGGTGTTGATGAGGCGGTAGTCGGTGGAGCAAGTGGATGGCCGCCGGTCGATGTCTGGCCTGGCACTCCCGAGATGGAGATCCCTCCACGGTGCGGCTTTGGTTGATATACTTGGCCGGACCTGGTTATAGCCATACATGTGGACAGCTGTTGTGGGAATGGGATGGGAGCTAGAGAGATGATTGCCTCGTTGCCCTTATGTTGCTTGAAGGTGGATGCGGCTGGAGCAGATGGCTCGGTCAAGGGCGTGAACTGCTGCCTTGCCAGACGTGCTTAGAGTGGTGATGGTGCTGCAGCTGTTGGAGCGACTGTGCTGGTTGGAGTGCTAGCCGGGGGAGTGAGATTGGCCGTTGAGACCTTGGGGATTGAGGGCACCGCAGGGATGGTCACTCTGATCAGGGCGGCTGGTGAGTAGAGGATCACCTTGGGTCGAATCGGGGTGGCTGTCCCAGTGCCCGACACCCCTGACGTGGTAACCATGGGCGCAACCTAAACAAAGGGTTTTCCAAGTGACGAGGATGGTCCTTATTGCTGTGTAGGTCGTGAAGACCTCCTCCCCCTTCGGTTGTTGTGGACAGTGAAGACAGAGGACTGGAGTTGTTGGTAGTAAGGTCGGAGCTCCTCCAACATCGGTGGGTTGTCGACTAGACGGATGAGGTTGACTAGGTTCGGCCAGGTGGTTCCTGCTTCCAGCGGTCGTATCGAAGGGAGGGATCTCTTTGTCCTTTGTCTGCGTCTAGTTGGATACGCGGACACCGGCTGCTTATGCCGGAACCCTTCAAGTGGATGCCATCTTCGAGCACCCGAGAAGACAGTGTTTACCTGGGAGCTTCCCATATGATTCAGGAAAGTCTACTGGCTTGGCTCAGGAGATATGGGAGGCTGTTGAAGCTCGATGGTTCACGAGTTGATGAGACGCTGGATAGCCTGTCTTAGCGTACGGCAGTGGTCAGTTGTGTGGCCAGCAGATCTGTGATACTCGCAATACTACTGCGAGTTGTACAAGGAGGGAAGAACAACTGGAGGTGGTCTGACAGGAGGGAGTGTGAGCAGTGTCTGTGCCCTACGGAACACCTAGCTCAGTGGTTTCGAGAGCGACGTGTACTCTGTTACACGTGGCTGCGGAGGTGGCTGGCGTGGCTGTCGTGGTTGTTGCTAGACGGGGTGCTGTTGGTTAGCACCTGTTTGACCCCCATTTTGCCCTTGGCTCCTTTGCCGAGAGGATCCTGGGGCTGTTGCCTGCCATTGCCGCGACACCGGTGGCTCGGGTGTGGCTGCCGGTGGTGGAGCCCTTGGCCTCCACGACTGCTGATTTGGGGCCGCTCGGGTGGTGTAGACCGGTTGCTGAATTGGGGTGATGGTTGACAGACGATACTCTTGGGCTGGGGCGTACACCTATTGTAGTTGATATGGTGGGGGCGCGGTTGCCACGATCGTCACGGGAGACGGTCGTGTGTTGTCGTTCTTTCGGAAGTCGCGATTGTTACCCGTGCTATTGCTTGTAACCGACGGCCTGGGATGGATATTCCCTCTAGTGTTGGCCCCAAAAGGAATGGTCGAAAATCTTCCGATCTTCAGGAACCCTTCTAGGCGGTTGCTGGCCTTGATTAGCTGGGAGAAGGTGGTGTATGACTGAATGCACAGGAGTGCTACTAGCGAGGGCTGAGCACCCTGTACAATCATGTCCAAGGAGTCTTGCTCGGTTGGTTTGTCCCAGATTTGTGATGTCAGGGCCCTCCATCTGCCAACGTAGCCACTGAACGACTCATTCTCACATTGGTGAAGGCCACGGAGGTCCTCCAACTTGGGTGCCAGGTCCAAGTTGTATGGGTACTGTTCCTGGAACATGTACGCCAGCTGCTCCAAGGTGTAGATCTTCGTCAAGTCCAAGGACATGTACCATGATAGTGCAGGTCCTTGGAGAGATTTCTGGAATAGCCGTACGAGGAGCTTCTCCTCATGTTGCAGCACCGCCATGTCTCTGCAGTAGGCCCGAAGGTGCACGCGGGGATCACCATGCCCGTTGTACTTAACCAGTTCAGGCATCTTGAAGTTAGGAGGGAGCATTGCCTCCGGATAGAAATAGAGGTTCTGGAAGGAACAAGAGGGTTCCGGTGGGCCAGACTTCATGTTCCGAAATGATGCCTCCAGTTCGGCTATCCTCTGTAGTAGTTGCCCTTGCAGGTCTAGCATCGGGGCGGCAGTAGTGGTGATTGCCGGCTACAGTGGCAGCTAGAAGAACTGACCCATGATAGGAGTGGTGACGACGTCATATTCTTCAGCATGTGGCATCTCCAAGACATAGATGGTTTGGTTGGCCTAGGTGGGATTACTGAACTAATCCCTTGCTATTGGTAGTGCACCAACTAGTGAGCCAGGAGAGTCTGCTCAAAATGTCCCGGTCGGGGTGGCTGGAAGGCATCGGCCCCTTCTATGCCCTCGGTGTTTGAGGGCGGCTGGTAGGATGGGCTGGTGTTCTGCTTGGGAACCGGCCTGTTACCTTCAGTTCTAGTGGTCGGAGAAGCAGGTGGCGTAGGATGCGTCATTACATTGTTGAATGCCCTGGCCGTAGATAGGTCTAGCGCCCTGGGTTTATCCATAGCTCCAACAGGTACAACGATTAGCCTGGTGACGACAGGCGGTGGTGGGCCAAAGACCACGGACAGTGGCACAGAGGCTGCCGTAGTGACAGAAAGGGAAGATTCGGACGTTACGGCAGAACCGGTGGCCATTGCTCTTGCTTGTGAGTGGGTCTAGATAGGCGGAGCCAGTGGGGTCTGGAACTTGCGAGCAACAGAGGTCTGCAAGGAGAATCTACACGGATGATCTGCAGGGGGAACCAAAGAAGGGTGATTCGGTTCAATGCATTTGAAAGTGGCTTCGCTTAGCAAATGCAATAAGTATGCTAAAAATCCTAGCGGGAAACAAAAGACTGACTGTAAAAGAGTCGTACGAGTGAGAGTTTGAGTCACTTAATCGATAAAAATGCAGCGAGTCTCCCCAGTGAAGTTGCCAAAAATTTGTACCATCTCTTTCATCCGGCTATCACCTAGAAGCCCATGGGTTTCCACCAGTAGAGCCGGCAGATGGACTGAGGTACAGAGAAATGAAAGGTAATTTTGGGAGCGCATCACCATGTGGGGCGGATGGCTCATTGAACAAAGTCGCCACCTTATTTTTGGGTAGAAAACAAGGAAAACCGGATGGGGAAGTGTCCTTCCGCCATCAAAATGGTAAAAACTGCAGGAATGGTATAAAACTGTGTAAAACTATGCAAAACATGAGAGAACTAGATATGAGACTCAGGGTACTATTAGGGAAGGTGTTAGGCACCCCCAGACAGTCGGGGCAATCCCAGCCTCTCTTTGGCTCTAACAAGGAAAATCATGATAGTTAGTCCGGCCAGACCTGGCCTCATCCTGGAAGACTTTCCAGGGGATCAGGAGAGCAACTTTGCTTCCCCTAGTAATTAGGAACCGTCGGGGTGTACATGCTCGTACACCAGAACCACCGACGTTCGCAACGATGCATGCCGACGGCCTCATCCCGAAAGCCTTTCTAGGGCATCGAGAGGGCAGCCTTGCTCTTCCCGGTAAAATGGAACCGTTGGGGTGTACATGCTCATATACTCATACAGTTGGCATCGACAATGATGCATGCTGACAGCCTCATCCCAGAAGCCTTTCTGGGGCATCAGGAGGACAGCTTTGCCTCTCTTGGTAAAAGGGAACCGTCAGGGTGTACATGCTTGTGCACCCAGACGGTCGGCGTCGGCAATGATGCATGCCGATGGCCTCATCCTGGAAGCCTTTCCGGGGCATCGAGAGGATAGCTTTGCCTCTCCCAATAAAAGGGGAACAGTCGGGGTGTACATGCTCATGCACCCAAACGGCCGGTGTCGGCAATGATGCATGCCGACGGCCTCATCCCGGAAGCCTTTCCGGGGCATCGGGAGGGTAGCTTTGTCTCTCCCAGTAAAAGGGAAATGTCAGGGTGTACATGCTCATGCACCTAGACGGCCGGCGTCGGAAATGATGCATGCCGACGGTGTCATCCCGGAAGCCTTTTCGGGGCATCGGGAGGGAAACTTTGCTCCCCTTGGTAAAAGGGAACCATCGGGGTGTATATGCTCGTGCACCCAGATGGTCAGCGTCGGCAACAATGCATGCTGGTGGCCTCATCCCGGAAGCCTTTCCGGGGCATCGGGAGGATAGCTTTGCCTCTCCCGGTAAAAGGGAACCGTTGGGATGTACATGCTCATGCACCCAGACAGCCGATGTCGGCAACGATGCATGCCGATGGCCTCATCCCGAAAGCCTTTCCGGGGCATCGAGAGGACAGCTTTGCCTCTCTCGGTAAAAGGGAAGCGAGAAACAGATGAAAATGCAAATATAGACGTCGTAGCCCCCACAACGGACTTCTGGCTAAACAACCAGAAGTTTGGGAGGGGGGTCTACTCGTTGGCTCATCGGGTATCCGCGTTTGGGACCGGATGTTCACCCAATTTTTCGCCTCAACCTCTGGGTGTAGAGATTTCTACACCTAGTCTCGAGAGACGGGGGAGGCGGACACCTTCAGGGAGATGGCCGTCTCTAAGCAGAGACGGTGCGTCTGACGATGGCTAGTCGTTTCAAAGGAAGAGGACGGGAAAACTCGACGATGCATTCGTAGAATACGTAAGAAAACACGAGTTTACATGTAAAAAAGACCTGATGAAGGGGTCGCAATCGAACTGATCTCGACTGTACCAGGTAGATTCACCCGGCTGGGAGGGAGGCTGCTAGTACCTTCGGAAGTATATTTGAAGGAATGACACCTGGGCATGTCCTCCCAGAAAAATGAGGCTAAATCATACGTACGACGATAAAGGATGAGGGAACTTACCTACAGGGGGTCGTCGGCGACGGTCGAAAGTCCTCGTTGCGGTGCGGTGAGAGGGTGTCGGGGCTCCGAGTAGCTCTCCTCCTTCAGAACCTCCAACAAGTCGTCCAAAAAACCGTGCCTTGAAATGGACCGGAAGGCCTCTTTATATAGGGGATTCCATTCCTTCTTCGGGTGATCCCAGGATGGAAACTCCACGTATATCATGATTCAATCACGCGATCCGCGTGATTGATTGATTGCGAGATTTAAGTGATTAGATCTCATCGTTTCTTTCCAATCGATTCAAATTGCCTTTTTAGGTGGCTAGTCGGCAGCCGCGGTGTGTTAGCTGGATGCCGGTTAGTTGGGATCGGGGTCCGCTAGGAATTTAGCTGGTGATTTGGGGGAATAGGCTGTAGCGGATAGCCAAGGCTTTGCGTTGGCTGGTGATCCAGTTGCCTTGTGTTTTTTTTCGAAAGTCGGACTAGGTGTGTCGACGAAGGTACCTGCACGTTGGTGGGAGAGTTAGAGGTTGGCCACTGGGGTATTTTACCGGTGTGCCGGTAGTTGGCTGGCTGTTTTACCCGACCACCCAATAAGGGTTGAGCATGTCTACTTTGCTAAGGGAGTCTGGGGGAGCCGGGGTTAGATACTGACATGTTGGCAAACGGCCAGCTGACCGCCCGATAGGCCCTTTTAAGCATGGGGGTCAACAGGGAGCTAGCTGCCGGAGTTAGATATCGGCATGCCAGCAGACGACCGGCTGATTGCCCGATAGGCCCTTTTAAGCATGGGGGTCAACAAAGAATATAATGTTTATAAAAAGAGTTTAATTCGAACTGCTATTGCATTTTACTTTGAGTTGCTTCGAGGGTTATCTAATTTACCTGTGGAGTTAGTATGAGGGTTATCCTGTTAACCCTCGGACTAAGTCATAATGTTAAAATATTATAGTAGTAGCTACTTCGAGGGTTATCTTGTTTACCCTCAAACCGAAAAAAAAAAGAGAAAAAAGAAGAAGAAGAAGTAAAACATTGTGGGGTAAAGCCACAAGTAAGTCCAAGGGTTATCTAGTTTACCCACAAACTTATGCGAGGGTTATTCCTCTCTGAACCAAATATGACTCTATTTATTGAAAATGAAAATTTTCAAACGAAAGTTTTACTGAATTAAACAAGGTTAATCATTTGAATGAATTTAAAAAGTATCCCACCATGTTTGCTACTTGTTAGAACTATTTTTCATGTTTTATGTTGTATTTGAAATTTTTATTTTTAATATTGTAATAGGAAAAGAAGAAAATGTCATCCCACCATTCATAAGAATATGAGCAGGGGGTAAGTATAAGTGAAGAAAATGTTGCACCTAGTGGAAGAAGAACAAGAGGACCTACACTCTTGGCTAAAATTAAAAGATTAAGGCCAGGAGACAAAATTTATAGTACCACTCAATGAAATGCACCAACCCATAGAAAGGGAAGGAGGTCGATTATCTGTTTATATCCACTCTATAGCAAAAAGAGGTGAAATATTGCCAATAACAATTCATGATTGGCATCACATGACTGATACAAATAAAGAGGATGTGTTTCACAAAATTTTGGTATATTTTTACCTTTTTTTAAATTCATGCGATTCATTTTTTTAAAATTTTAAATTTTGGTCCAGAAATCTCCAAGGTTAAGCTGTCAGGAATTGAGGAATTTCCATTGTTGGAATGTAAATACTTTTTTTGTAGGGCTGGTTGAATGTTGTGTGGTTATTAAGTATTGATAATGTATGTACTTTTGGACATATAAAATGATATTTCATTTTATCAATATATGGAAAAGTAAATTTGTGAATGTATATGAAGTTTTAGTATATAGAATGTATTTTTTTTGAAAATATTTCACGTATGAAAAATATTGCACGTACATGAATAATATTTTAGGATTTTAATAGATTTTTATAATATATTTTTTATTTTTTAATATTATTTGTGATGGCCGTTGTGACAACTTTATTATTCATCACAATTAAATCATCACAAATTATTTTTTTTTGTCATTAAAATTTTTTTAAATGATCATTTGTGACAGCTATTTCAGGTATTTGGGACGATTTAGACTGTCACAAATACACTATATGTGATGGTTTTTTTAACCATCACAAAGTATTTGTGATGGCCTCTATTGCTTCGGTTTGTGACCGTCACAATAGTCGTCACAAATACATTATTTGTGATGGTTTTTTGGGTTTTTGAGACGGTTTTGGCCGTCACAAAAAGCCATTTTTCCTGTAGTGTGGGGTGATTGTATGTCAGTTCTAGGAACTAGTTATGAGAATTATAACTATTCTAATTATGTTAGAAGAGATTATTTACCTATAGAATTTAATGACTATTCTTCACAACATGATTTAAAAGAACTTAATGCTAATTCTCAAGATAATTACAACTAGAATGAAAATTATAATTTATAGGAATGTAATGACAATTCAAGTATGCAAAATCATTATTCAAAATATAATTACATGACTGAAAATCCAAATTATCAATTAAACATCTCACAATAGATATAACAATTAATAGATAAAATAGATGAATCAATACAAACATTAGAGGACAGTAACAGATTGGATGAATTTTAAAATGAAAATTATTTGAACTAGTCAGTATTAAAAGGGGATCAGAATGTTCAAGGAATTAATACAGATTTATCAAGTTTTAATGATAATATGTCAATGAATGCTGGAACTAATCAAAACTCCCTCAGAAGGAAAATGTCATTGGAAGTGGAACTAATCAAACCTACTAGAACAGTTATTCAGTTAGTAAATAAATCCATAAGAATACCCTTAAGTAAAGTAGAAGATATTTTAGTAAGAGTTATGGAATTTGTCTATCCAGTTGATTTTATTGTAATGGAAACAAATGCTTCAAATAGAATTCAAGATCAAGCTATAGTTATTTTAGGAAGGCCATTTTTAGCTACATCGATGCATGCATAAGTTGTAAGAATGGTTGGATGGAATTAGCTTGGGGTGATCAAAAGTTAGAATTGAACATTTTTAATGGAGTAAAGAAGAATCTTAAAGAGCTCCAATTTAAAAATTTTAAAGTTAATCTGATGGAAACTTTTAAAATAGATGAAGATTTAGATGTAGAGGAATTAGATCATGTTGAAGAGTGTGTAATACCAAATGAAGAAATGTTAGAAGAGAAAATATTTAAGCAAATGAAAATTATGGATATAAACAAAGAGAAGTTTGAAAGTAACAACAAATTTTCAATTTCAAAACATCCTGTTCTGGAACTGAAACCACTTTCAAAAAATTTAAAATATGCATTTTTAGAAAAGAATGAAGATCTACCAGTCATTATTGCTTCTGATTTAACATCAGTACAAGTAGAAAATCTTTTAAAAATGTTAAGAAAGTGTTGACCCCCACGTTTGAACAAAAGAGCCAGGGAAGCAACTAGCTAGCCGCTGGCAGGCTGGTTCAAGGAATCGATCGCTGGCTTCCCCACAACCCCCATTGGCGCAAAGGGGTGGGGGAAGCAGCCGGCTAGCCGCCGGCATGTCGGTTCAAGGAGGGCGGCCCCCGGTACCTTCGGACGTGTTTCCAAAGGAATGATACCCGGGTCCGTCCCCCGACCGTCCCCTTGCATAGGGAAGGCGTTATGCGGGCTCGACAAAACGTAGTAAAAAGCATACGTAAAACGGCGAGGGTGGAAGGGCTTACCTGTAGGGGGGCGTCGTTGACGGGGATCGGAAGTCCTCGCTCCGGCACGGCAAAAAGGCGTTGGGGCCCCAAGCTGCTTTCCTCCTTTGGAACCGATGGACGGTCGTTTCTCCCGAGGGTGTCAACCTTCTTCCCAGGAAATCCCGTACTTCGAAAACCCTTCGCTCCTCCTTCTTCCAACCTCCTCTCTTCCGGAATTTTCCCCCCGTCTCTCCGGAAAATCTAGCCTGCTCCTTCCCGAAATCTCAAGCCTCCTTCCCAGAAATTTTAGCCTACCAAGTGGTGTAGGGGACCGCCCTTTTTATAAGGGGTTGCCTTCCTTCTTTGGGGGCACCCGAAGATGGAAGGCGGCATGATTCCGACTTGATTACGTGGTCCACGTAATTGGCGGATTTGCGAGATTTACGTGGTTAAATCTCATCGTATTTTCCTGATTGATTCGGCTTGCCTTCTTGGGTAGCCAACCGGTAGCCACTACGTCGCAAGCGGAAGCCGGCTGTTTCCCCGATCATTCGCACGAAGATGTGGTTTTTGGGATTCGAGTGCCGCTTCCTTGAAGAGGCTTGCCGGCAGCAAGCCGGCTCCATCCCCCTAATTTTTTTACCAAATGTGGGTTTTTGGGGTCTGGGTGCCGCTTCCTTGAAGCGGCTTGCCGGCGGCAAGCCGGCTCCACCCCCCCCCCTTTAAGCATGGGGTCAACAACCTGTAAGGCAAAAGCAATCAAATTTTCATAGTCATACCTAATAGGAGGTCTAATGTCCCTTCTAGGACATTCTCTGCCAATGGTTCTAGGTGGTGGTTGCTCCACCTCTTTCTCCTCAACTGCATTTTCCTGAACACCTGATGAGTTATCTTTTGGTTCAACTTGATCAGTATTACCAAGCTGCTGTGTATATAACTCCACCTGTTCAGGAGTAGTATTCTCAACTTCTGGTAATGCAATTTCCAATTCTTCTGTAGTCTGCAACAAAACATTTTCATCAAAAGTGACATCACAACTGTATATCACTTTACCTAATGCAATGTCATAAATTCTATATCCTTTTACTCTACTACCATATCCAACAAATACGCCTTTTTTGGCTCAAAGCTCCAGCTTCCCATTGTTCACATGGTAGTAAGCAAGACATCCAAAAATCTTGAGCTTGGAGTAATTTGCAGACCTGTTCATCCACAATTCAAATGGTATCTTACCATCTATAGCACTAGAGGGAGACTTGTTAACCAGAAAGGAAGTTGTGTTAACAGCCTCTGCCCAAAAGTTCTTGCTCAAACCTACATTGGATAGCATGCACCTGGCCTTTTCAAGGAGTGCCCTGTCCAATCTCTCTACCACTCCATTCTGTTGAGGGGTATGTCTGACAGTATAATGTCTGGTAATTCCTGTATCTTTATAAAAGTTGTTAAACTCTTGAGAGCAAAACTCAAGACCATTATCTGTCCTCAAGTATTTGACCTTTCTATCAGTTTGGTTTTCTACTTGAGCTTTCCAATGCTTAAAGCTTTCAAAAGCATCACTCTTATGTTTCAAGAAGAAAACTCAATTCATGCGAGAGTAGTCATCAATAATAAAAAGGAAATACCTTGATCCTCCATGAGAGGACTGTCATGCAAGCCCCCAACAATCAGCATGTATATAATCTAATACTTCCTTTGAACTGTACTGAACTTTGCCAAAAGCCACCCTTTTCTGCTTGCCATATACAAAATGTTTGCACATATCAATGCAAACTACCTTGTGTCCTTCAAACCTGCCCAGACTACTCAATCTCTGCATCCTTTTCTGTCCCAAATGACCCATTCTTGAGTGCCATATAACAGACTGATGCTCTTGATCTGATGTAGCTACTGCAGCTAAACTAGAAATAGGTGTGCCCTGCAAAATGTATAAGGGGACAAACTTGACACCCTTCATAACAACCAATGAGTCTTTCACAACACTAATTTCTCCACTTCCACCTGGATATCTGTAACCCTTAGAATCAAGGGTCATAAGAGAAATCAGGTTCTTACTTAGTTTTGGAATGTGCCAAACATCTTCCAAAACTCTAATTGTGCCATCATGCATCCTGAACTTGATAGTGCCAACACCTGCTCTGGAGCATACATTATCATTGGCCAAGGTCACTTGGCCATCCTCCACCTGCTCATATGTCTCAAAGTACTCCCTACATGGAGTCATATTGTGGGATGCTCTTGAGTCCAAAATCCACTGATCACCTAAATAAGCACTATAACAAATTGTAAGAGAAAAATCACCATTAGATGCAGAATCTATTTCTTCCATTGCAGCCTTTCCTTTGTTCTTCAACTTGGGACAATTTGCTTTCTAGTGTCCCTTCTCCTTACAGTAATTGCAAGTATCCTTTGAGTACTTACTTTTGGATTTGCTCCTATTTCTGTTCTTATTACCCCCTTTCCACTGGCTTCTACTTCTGTTCTCTTGCTAATGAGCTGTGAGGCCAGAACCACTTGCCTCATTACTGCCATGCTGCACCATGTGTCTTAGCTCCCTCGAATGAAGGCTGGATCTCACTTCTTCCAATGTAATGGAATCTCTTCCAACTATACAAGACTGAACAAAATTCTCATAACTGAGAGGAAGTGAGCAAAGTAAGATGAGAGCTGCATCTTTATCTTCAATGGTAACACCTGTGTTCTTGAGTTCCATCAG
>JAMKPZ010001931.1:0-38662 GCA_024699675.1 Amphibolis antarctica
ACTTTGGAAGGTTGAATGCCACATTCTAAGAGGGTATTCAGCAACCCTTTTGATACAGATGATATCTTTCTATGAGATCTTAACATCTTCGATTTTACAGGTGATGCAAGAACATGATTATGCTCTTTGACAAATTTCTCAACCACCCACACATTTAATTCATTGCGCACCACATAAAACCTTGCAGCACAATCCTCCCGGATGTCTCGTTGTCTGCCAACATCACTTCCCGAGCAATGTTTGTCATACATGTCCTTATATCCCTCTTTATAACAAACAAAATTATGTGATATTAATTCTCCACTAGCTTTTGATTTTCTGAACCGACTTTTTCTAATAGCAAAACCTTTCTTCATTGCATATGCATTATAAAAATTATGTGCATCATGCTCCGAAGAAAATGTCATGGCATGGTATGGACTTGTACTTCCTTCTCCTTCTCCTTCTCCATCAGCATGGCTAGCCTCCCCTTCCATTATAATATTGAAGTCTAAGTCATCAAGCCCTTACATTTTAGAATAGTCCTGTTCGAGCCATTATACTTGCTGTTTATCATACAATAGCTTTTGACAATTCGAGAATGGTTGATTCTTTAATTAAAAGTGCTTCAATAAATGAGTGAGACTTTGAAATTATCAACCAACATTTAATTAAAGTTATCAACCACTCTGTAAAGGTATACATATTACGACCTTTTAATTACCAACAGACTAAGATAAATAACTTTAAATATCAAAGTACGTTCATAACTTCACAGAGTAATTGATGGGTAACATTTCAGATTAAACATATTTTACTTTAGTTTAACTAACTTTTTTCCCAACCCTAATAAATGTTCATTCATGTTAAATGAAATTATAATCAATGCACTTAATAAATCAACTTTTCTAACTAACCCGATGTTAAACGAAAGTATAATCAATGTACTTAATAAATGAACTTTTCTAACTAACCTATAACCCTTCGGTAGATCTAACGCTAACTGACGTCCTTCCGTATTCCATTCGATAACTTCAAAAAAATCCTTGACAAATGAATCTCAAATCCCAAATCCTTGAGAAATGCAGTACGTCACTACCATTAAAATCGCAAATCCTTCACGAGGG
Organism: Amphibolis antarctica; assembly: GCA_024699675.1. NCBI lineage: Eukaryota > Viridiplantae > Streptophyta > Magnoliopsida > Alismatales > Cymodoceaceae > Amphibolis > Amphibolis antarctica. Next base: position 1,107 of record JAMKPZ010001931.1, read on the forward strand.
GACTTCCAGCGGACTGCGCAGGTGAGGATGATTGGGGAAAATGAATCGTTGTTTTTTTTTATTAAAATAAATGGACTACTTTTACGCGGGTGTCTTTGGCGGGAGGATTTTTTTCCACGCGGGAGATTTTTTTACGAACACTCTCTCTCTTCATCAAATAGCCGTTAATCTTTCATTCAATAGGTACCTATAGAACTTACTTCTGTAGACACAATCATTAAACTTAATTTTTATTAACATATTATTATATAATTTTAACTCATTTATCAAATTAATTTTAACTTCAATCGTAACTTTTGAAACTGTGGGAAGCTTATTCTAAATGAAGTTGAAGGTAACGTTAGATAAATTCGTTTGGTGTAATTTTAAAAGTTTTAATTTTAATTTTATATAAATTTTTATATATTATTATTATTATTATATAAAATTTGATGTATAAATTTTTATTATATGATTTACTATACATCTTCAACATCATTTATTTCACTACTTTTATATCTGATTCTCAATAATTATTAAAATTAACTTTATAATAAGAAAGGCGAAGGCGGAAGAAGGTTGTGCACCACTTCACGTGAGTCGTATTTAATTTAAAATTTATTAATATTGAGAATTATATTTGATATATATATATATATATATATTTATGTTTGCATTAAATGTAATTTTTAAACACATCAATATTTTTTTTCAAAATTACTTTTAATTTCATGAATAGTTTGACATAACTTATAATTAAATTTAAATAAGTATGTTTACTTAAAGTATTAGTTCTTAGGTTTTGTTTATTTTTATTTAAGTTAATTTTAAATGTTAAATACGAGTGTAATAAAATAAATAAAACTAAGTTTACACTAAAATAGTATGGTTGAAGCGGTCACGATTAAAGTTAATTAAATATAATTTATTAAATTATGTATTAGTAGATAGATGCATGCAACGAACCCTACCCTGCAGGCTGCGGTCGTAGATCTCAACGACGCTCCATTTCTCATTTCACCACGCCCTTGGATCGGGATCCAACGGCTGTCGGGCCATCTCTTCACGGTAAATTGTACAGACATTTAGAAATGTTATAGATTTATATATATTAATTTAAAATCTGGTAACGATAAAAGACTACAAGTTTGAAATGATTGTTTATACAAAATAATATCTATGTATTTTAGGAAATCGTCGTAAAAATATCAATTTACTTTAGGCATAATTTTTAAAATAAATAATATGTTATTATTATTTTTTAAAATTTTAAATTAAAAAAAAAAGGCAAATCGAACATCTCACGAGTTGAAACATAGAGAATATTAAAATAGTTTCACGTTATGATGAATCTTGTCATTATATTACGAAATATCTTTCATTTCTATTGTTCTATTGTTTAAAAATTTTTAATCTAAAAATTTTTAAAAATATATTTTAACATAATATTAAAGTAAATTTACAATATATATCTCATAAATCGTAATTTAAATAAGTATTAGAATAATTTTACATCGACTATAATATGGTAAATATTATCCTTATATTACGGATGTTGCCATTCGTAATAGCAGCAGCAGTTATGGGTAGTTTGGGGATGGAAAGATTGCTCGATGGAAGCATCGAGCATGGAGCCGCTCTATTTCTATCTCCAAGCTTTACCAGCTCTGGAGAGGAGCGCTCTCCTTCCTTCCTCTCTTCTTCTTTCTCGTCGACCTCGTTGGCTGCTTGGATTGATCAGCAGCAGCTTTGACTATTCTTGTTCGGTTCGATTCGCCATTGATGTTGGGTTCGACCCTCCGTGGCCAAAGAAGTTACGCATGAGCGACGGCGGAGTGTTCGAACATGATGAGGTTTGTGGAGATCTGCCGTTGATTCTTGGGTGCTGGCTTTGGAGAATGCTTTGCTTTGTTGCGTAGCCTAATTTCGCAGCAACATGACGGAGACGACCCTTTTAACTTCGATTTTTGGGATGTGTTTGATTTTATTCTCTTTCTTGTTTTTGTTTTTGGGTCGTCGGAGATAGCTGGTTTCCGACGATTTGTGCTTTTTCCGTTGCTGTGAGGCTGTGGCTTTTAGCAGTGATGGTGTTGCTGCTTGTTTTGTTTTGCTTTTGAAGATTTTTGGGTTCGATTCCTAATCTGCGATTCTCTGGTCTCTGTTCTTTTGTTTATCCTTCCAAATCCATCACAGCGATCTCCCGTCGACAATCTCTTCTGATTTCTGACTTTTTTGGTTTTGATTCCGAGAGCTAATTCAAGGGATTTGCGGTTTTTTCCAGCAGCTGTGAGTAAAGTGACTTTGGAAGAAGGAATGATTTTCTTCAATCCCTCCTCACTGATTTCCACAATTTTTTTTGGGAATGATTCAGCTGTTTCAACCAGTTTTTCTTTTCTTTTTTCCCTCGCTGGTTGCTTTTCTGATTTGCAGACAGACGACAATGAGATCCTGATGTGTCGATCTCAATCACCACCAACTTTACCTTCCGAATGCTTCGATTTGGGGTTAAAGAGTACTACTGATCCTCATCCTCTGTTTTGTATTGTGCAGATACCAAAGACTAAGCCCAGAATGCCTTCCTCTGCCTAATGGAAGAAAATCCACCACCTTGAAGACCACCTGCAAGGAAAACACCAACCACAGCCACCACCACAATCACCACCACCTTCACTACTTCGCACCTTATCCTCCATCCACCTCAGAACCCACCACCACCTTCAAGTCCAAGACCTTCGAGCCCAACAGTGTGACCCCCGCTGCCTTCACCACCACAGCCAGAGTTGACTCCACCCTCCCGCAGTGGGGGCACAAGAAGAGGCCTCGTGGGTCGAGGTCCGACAAGCGGTTGAGCGGCGACGATGCTTCCGCTCGACGAAAGCCCCGTCAGCAGCAGCATCCGGCGAAGATTCAATGGCGGTCCGTTGGTGGGTCGGATAAGCTATCGACGGCCACTATGCCGCCGCCGCCACCACCGTGCGCGCCTACTTATGGTAGAGGATCCAACCCTAGAGCCTGTACCGTGGTCTCCCGGGATGCCGTCGGCGTTCTTCGCACCAGGTCAACTACATCATCCACAGCTCTACAACTCATCTTCTGTCATGATCGTCTCTTTCCTGCTTCTTCCTAGGGTTTCATGCATTTGATTGTTCTCGACGATAATAATAATATTTTTTTGGGTTTTACTTTTCAACGGTAGTTGTCGTGAGTTAAGATGAGGTTAAAGTTAAAAAAATCATATGATTTATGATAGTGTTTGGATATAATTTTTTAATATAAAATATTAAAATTATTTAATAAATATTAGATTATTATGATATATAATAAAAGGAAGGTGCGAAAAAATGTTTAGAATGTGTTTGTTTAAAACATTGAATTAGATAAAATGATATATATATATTTTTAAATTACATAATGTAGATATATGTATTTTGATATATTTTTTATTATAAATTATTAAAATTATTTGATAAATATTATTTTATATCATTGTTCACTGGCTGCTTCCGTCGTCGAGGCTCGAGATGGGCTTCTCCCCGTGTGGCACAGGTTGCGGACCCTACCTTACGGCGACGAGTGTCGTCCATTTTCAAAATTTCATTTACCTTTTGTTCTCAGATGCAGCGAGAATTTTTCCCTAATCCCCTTCCTGCAAATGCAGCAAATCTCCTCTTTTTTGTCGATTTCACTTTCGAATTTGCTCTTTTCTCGTTTTTAGATCTAGCGATCGAGCGGATCTTCTTGTTTTTCCGAGAAATTTGAGCAGATCTTGTTATTCATGCACTTCTTAATCGCCGGCTCTGTTTTCGCCTTTTTGGTTTGTGATGATGATCCCAACCCCACCTGCCAAAGTTGATAAATAAATCAAATATGGCAATAGATATGTTATGCTATCGATTAATAGAAGAACTGTCATTTTCTTTGTTTTCTACATTTTTCGATCTTAATTAGATTAAACATCAATCTGTGATCTGCCCATCCTACCAATTTATTACTTGCTTGACTACATTAGTGTTCTTTTTCTTTCATTTCAACAATTTCGATGCCATTTTCATTCTCATACCTGTCTGTCTCGCTTTGTTTAGGGGAATCTATTTTGCCAGATGCCACCGACAAATTATTGTTATTATTATTAAGCTTTTGTATGGTGTCATCAGCTAGCACACAAGTAAAAAAAATCACTCCTTTTTCTGTTTCCATGTTGATGATGATCATCATTAGGAACGTAGAGGAGCGACCCACCAACGGGAGCGTCTCCCGGCCAGAGAAGCGGTGTACGACGACGGCGGAGAAGACACAAAAGCCATCTTCAACCGCCTCCTACAGCCAGAACTCATCTGCTCAGATGGACTCATTGAACCAGTCTTCCGCACCTTCGTCCGAGGAGGAGGCAGCGACGGCCAACAACGGCTGGACCACCGCACCGTCCGGGAAGGTAAATCTGGTTTTGCTCGAGTGGCCGAGGATCTACTTGTCCTTGTCGAGGAAAGAGAAGGAAGATGACTTCCTTGCAATGAGGGGCACGAAGCTGCCGCAGAGGCCCAAGAAGAGGGCCAAGAACATTGACAAAACCCTTAAGGTATAATAAATGCTAAGGCAGCATCAGGTCCTGCAAAAGCTTCTTCTTTCTCATGTGTATCTCTGTGTGCAGTATTGCTTCCCGGGCATGTGGCTCTCTGATCTGACCAAGGGACGGTACGAAATAAGGGAGAAGAAATGCGTAAAGAAGGTAAAGATGCGTACTTTGATTTTTGTTTTGTTCGCTCTTTCGTGGCTCTTTCATTCTAATTTCTTCAAGTAATTCTTTTGGGTCTTTAATCAACAATGATCATCCTTCTTGCCAAGCTCATTGTTTGATCGGAGCACAACTTGATCAGGCGACCAGGCTCTGTGCTTTGACAATTAATTATCCTTCGCAATCTTCATGAAAGCCCTGAACATACCGTTACATTAGTGGCCGCCGCCACATTCAGAAGCCTTTCCATCAAATAGGTCGATCGAACATCATACACCTCATAATCGAAAAAAGAGTTACCATATACACCTATTTGATCTACTGCTTCAGTGGGTTTTTGATGCCGGCAACATTACACATGCTTGTAGCCGAGAAGGCTGCGGTCATTAATTCTTTGCCCAACTTTTCATAGTGCAGAAGAAGAGGGGCTTGAAGGGCATGGAGAGCATGGAGAGCGATTCGGATTGAAGACCTGTGGACTAGGGAAAAGCAAAACGTTCATGGAACGGGGGAGGGAGACCACAACCCCGTAAGCAAATGCCAAGGCCCAACCGGTCCGTCACCGCCCGTCGCTTGGGGACCGGTCTTTCTCAAGATCGCATTTCTCGACGTGGTTTCCAGGACCACTGTGATTTCTCGTTCAAACTGAGGTCGATGTATCGGTTCCCAGCTTTGTGCCGACGGCCGGCGTTCTCCAGGGGAGGCTGGCAGTCCGGAGACGATGATATTCTAACCAGACCCCTCCGCTTTGCCCTTCTCTTCAGGTGCAATGGCAGGCCGTCGCCGTCGGCCCCCGTCTTGCGTAGAAATGTTCATTTTACCTTTTTTATCTTTGAGAAGTTGAGAAAGTAATGCTTCTTTTCAATTTATGTTTGTTGTTGTCGATTTTTTTATTTTGAATGTTTTTTTTTTTTAAAGTAATGTCAAAGATGAGTGGTGTAGTTTTAAATCTAAGGTTTCGTTTAATTTCCTGGTTTGGTAAGAAAATCGATTTTTTATCGTTTTTTCGTTGAATATATTTTTTTAGACATGTATGTTATTCGATGTGATTTTTTCTTAACATCTCTGAATTTCTAAGTATTATTGAAATTTCTTTTCAAACATCATTAGAATTTCTTATCGTAACTTTCTTTTAGTATGATTAAAATTTTCTCACAACATCACTTGTACAAGTACAATTGAAACTTTTTCTCAATTGAACTTTTTCTCACCTAAATTTTACAAGTACAATCGAAATTTCCTTACACTATCAAAAGTCTTTTTTTGAGAATTTTCAGAAATTTTGTTTTTTTATTTTTTTTTTAAAATTGTATATATTTGATTATTTTAATTAAATTATAAAAAAATATTATTTAAAATATATAAATATTGATATGATAAAAAATATGATGATAAAATAATAAGAAAAATAGATCAAAAAATGTGAATGTAGTGATAAAAATTAAAAGTACTCCTAGAAATTAGAAGTGTTGTTCGTAAATAAAGTCTAAAAAAATTTGAATTTGAGATTATAAAATTTAAAGAAGTTCTTGTAATTATCAAATTTTTTTTTCCAGGTGTTTGACAAATTTAAATTACTTTGAATGCCCTTTTCTTTAAAAAAGGTTTTTTTTAAAAAAATTTTGTTTGGTAAAGTCTAAGGTAGATTTATATATATTTTTAAGTTAACATGATTATTTTTTTATTTTTCTCGTAAATTTTTTTGTAAACTCTATTTTAAAGTTTTAATATATCTTCAAATTTGTAAATTTTTCTCCACTCCTCCTCGATGTCGTGCACTCGCCATCCACCCCCGCCTGCATTGTCCTCGTTCAAGGCCATGCACCTGCTTGCACTGCCCCTGCCTTCAAAACATGTTCAAATGTAAGTTCCATTCCTGGAAGTTTCATGGATAAGGTGATCCATCTGTCACCTATAATCGTTTTTCCTGTAGTTAATAATGAGGATCTTGATAAAGTATGCAATAGAATTAGGTATGTAATGGGAATTTTGAAGAACAATGAGATTATGCATGCAACGTATGTGAGTGATTATGTATTATATGAATTATGTATGCAATGTATGTAAGTGATTATGTTTTTTTATACGATAAACTACAATTTCAATGTACAAATCAAACGGTAAAATTGTCCCAACCCATCGATAAAATTGACCAATCTTGATGGTTTGACCACAGAAATCCTATCAGATGATAAAACCCACTGGTAAAACCTGTCTAGACCTCAATAAAATTGGCCAATCCTAACGATTTAATTGCGTAAATCCTATCAAATGGTAAAATTTGCTAGATTGAATGGCAAAATTCATCAATTTGAACAGTTCGATCTTGCAAATCTTATGAAAAATAAAACCCACTGATAAAACCGTCTGCATCGATCCGTTGGTAAAATCGACCAGTCCCAACGGTTTAACTGTGTAAATCCTATTAGATGGTAAAACCCACCATATTGAACAGTAAAACTATCTAGATCGAATGGTAAAATTGTTCAGAGCCATTGATAAAACCAATCAATATTGACAATATGATCATGCAAATCCTATCAGACATAAATCTTGCCAACTAAATTAGTAAAATCATCCAAACTGTTCAGTAAAATCGACTAACTTCGATGGTTTAACTTTGCAAATCATACTGGTAGAATTGAGGAGGAAATATAGAAAAAATCAAACAAATGATTGGTAAAACTTGTATAATATCAATCCAATGAGACAGTAAAAACGTTTGATTCGTCAGTAAAATTGAAATATTTGCCTAATAAACTAATGATATTTAACAATACCTTCCATAGGAAAGAGGAAATTGAGCAACTTACTAGAGCCACGTCATTGCCAAGTTAGCTATGATACCAACAAGTTTACTCTTAGGTGCCATATCAGTCCAGCACTTCAGTATTCTAAACATTGTTAGTGTTTTTTTCTTTTTTTCAAAAAGAAGAAATAACTTAACATTTGGGAATTTATTTTCTATAGGTATCTCTAGAGAATCAATTACTTATTTTTTTAAGTTATATATATATATATATATATATATATATATATGAGAGAGAGTGTGTGTGAGAGAGAGAGGATGCTGGTTCTATAAGTATTTACAGAAATCACTTTTGTAGGTAACCAGATTTTAGGTAAATATTTGGAATCTGTAATTTTCTTACTTGAAATCTAGAACTCCTACTCAAATGTATTAACTAGATTCCAGGTAAGAAGTAGAAGACAGTTGGGTTTCAGATATGCACTTGGTATCTAGATAAGTAAAGGAAGATAATCAAATTCTAGGTATACACTTGGAATCTATGACTCTCTTACTTGGAATCTAAAAATTTTACTTAGAATCTGGATGGATGCTGACATAAGTCTTCTATAAGACTTCTGTAGATACATACAAAACTATTTTTTTGATATATATATATATATAAAGAACAAAAATGTTTAAATTTTAATTCTTTTAAAAAATGCACAAGTAAGTCCACGTTTGAGTAAATAATGTGAGTTATGTATCCTCAAGTGATTGCATTCAACAGAGACTAATTATTTAATGTATATCATGTGTTATTTTTTTAAAATCTATAATTTATTTATTTTTATTTTTTTGTACTTTATTTATGATAATTCTATTTAGACCACACCATTGTTATTTAGATAAATCATGGAAACTCAAATATTTCCACTTCAAGAACATACGGCATTCCTTAAATTCTTAGAATAATTCATATTTAATATAAGTATATAATGATAGTGTAAATAAATCAAATTCAACCATTAAGGTTAATTTTTTGTCTTTCTATTATCACATACCTATGTGTGCATCCAGGAAATGTTGAAATTTTGTTTTAGTATAAAATGGTTTATTTGCTCAATTTTCAAATTTTTTTAAAGAAGTTTGTCGAGGGGCACAAAATCTACAATTATCAGTTGATTGGGATCTATATTTATATTTGTAATAAATTATAAATATTATAAATTATAACTGATATATTAGTTATAATACAATATTATTTTTTACAAGAACATTTAAATTTCAATTTATATTATCAAAATTAAAAATAATTTCTATCGTTTTCTTATTTTCCTTGTTTTATTCCTTGTCCATTCCACGCCGCAGTCGAGGGACGAGGGTTTCGTTTTGGGAACGAAGGGCGATCAATCTGCGCTCGCTCTTCCTCTGTCAGGGTTTCGGGAGGAGGGCACGGGCGAGGATATCTTACCGAGAGGAGTCGAATTCGAGCAGCGTCTACCTTGCATTCGGCGGTCAAGTCGACGTCGACCCTTCCGGATTTTCTCGCGGTGAGATTAGGGTTTCCTGTTTGATTCGTGTCTATTCTTTTATCAGCCTCTTTGTTTTTTGCTTTGTTGTTTTCTTTCGTGCGGAAATATTATATTTTTGTGTTGTTTGCTGCGGCTTATATAGATGGCGACCAAGCACCTGACGACTGAGTCGATCGCCTTGACCGAGAAGAAGATGGAGATGTCTTTGGGTATGAAATATTTCCTTCTTCTTCTTCTTCTTCTTCTTCTTTCTTGTTGTTTGAATTAACTTAATATACTTTGGTGTGGTTGTTTCTGTGCAGAGGACATAATCAAAATGTCTAAGAAGAATGCGCCTACCAAGGGGAAGGGCAAGATACCTCTGAGGGTTCCGGTATCGAATTTTTTCTCTGTTTCTTTTACCGTAACTCTAGTACTGGTTATTCTAATGATGTAGATTCGCAATACATTTACTTGGACAGATCAAAAGACATGAATTTAGAAATGGGGGTCAGTCTCAGGCAAATTCCCGCAAGGTTCAGAATTTCTTGAATTCTAAAGCATCCATTAGACAGGTAGGTTTTCGTCCAAAGATCATGTTCTATTTATAGTTTCATATAATTTAATTTTTATTCTGTTGTAAATAGGGGTTTCTTGCACGAAAACGATCCAATATACCAGGCAGTCAGTTCTCTCTAACCATAGAAGCTGCTAGAAGGTCTGCCAGTGCACCAATTCGAAACAGGGGTATACATTCCTACGGGCCAAGGTAGTTTTGCATTTTTTTCTGTTTTTGGTTTTATTTTTCTTTCACATATTTTTAGCAAAGTCAAGGATGGTTTGATTTTTGTAATTTTCTTCCTCTGCTAGGTAAATACTGGTTTCTTCTGTTAATTCTCGGAGAGCTTTAATTATTCATACATCTGAGATGTAATTCATGAGATTATTTTACCAGTATGAAAGATTGTTTACTTGGGTGATTATGATGTCAAAACCAATAGCTTTGGTCACAGACAGTTGTTGAGTGCATCCTTAATTGTAACCTGCTGGATTCACAAACTTCTGTGATGACTGTCAGAAAGTTGCCGGATCAAGGTTACGACATAGATTTCTGTTGTGGTCCTTACTGGTTAGGAGGCAACATATTCTTCAACTAAAGGGTCATATGTTTTCAATTTTGTGAAGTAGTTGGCCATGCAATGGTCTGATCTTGTTTCCATTCACTGAAATGTGATCCTCTTATGGCTACAGAAATCATTGAGGTTCAGATTTGATGAAGATCGCACTTGGATTTGTTAATTTGAAAATATAGATAATCAGAAGTTTCATTTTTGTTTGTTGTTTCATGCTTGCGGGTTTGGGCATTGAGCTTATTCAAGGTGCAGGTTTGTAAAATTTATGATCGACAATGTGCTTTGATATTAGATGTCATCTTTAACTTCAGCAGAAGTTGATCAATCTGGTTGGGCAGTCAACTTCTAAAATGATTAGAGATGAAAGTTTTCTTAAATGTTGCATCCTAGAAGATGTGTCAACCCTTGTCATATATATCAGGCTGGCTGTGTACTTGTGGCAATGGCAAGTTATCATCTCGTGTAACTGGAAGGTCCTTATCCATCCAATTTCCACTGTGAATATTCAAGCTGCCAAAGATCATGATACATTGTTTGTATGCCTTCCTCGGTTCAATAAGCTCAGTGCTGCTTCAACTTTGTGGAACTTGGTACAAGTTTCAGTGTTGTTGACTATTTGAGTAGTAAATCATTGCAACATTCACTATGGAGTGGTTTTTATTTAGACTTACTACATGGTTGCATCTATTGGCATGGACCGTTTTCCCACAGAAAAATATTGGAAAATTTATGTAGCTTATAATGTTTGGAATCAGCAGTAGTTATTGGGGTCTGTATACCATTGTACCCAGAAGACAACAAACCTTTGTTTGTTGTGATGGTTGATTGGCTGAAGATTTCCATGCAAGTGCTTCTGATGTAAGCCAATACTGTGAAATCATCTAACAGAATGATGAGGACATCATTTTTTATCATGTGCTTTTTTGTTGGGATGGAATCGCTATTGTGGTATTGAGAGTTGCAATTTGTTTGGGGGATTACTTGATGTTCAAGGTTTACAAGCATTAAACTTCACTTATAATGTGAAGATCATAGAACTAACTACAAACCCCGAGGATTGAAGTCATCAACAGTGGAGATAAATTACTTTTGACGTTTATTGTCATGGTTTGTTTTCTGTACTCTTTACTATTTTGCACATGAAAATGGGTAAGTTCATTTTGGACGTTGTTTTCAGGTTGTTCTGCACATAGGCTTGTCATCTTTGGATGCCATTACAATTGTGCAGATTATCTAATTCAAATTTGTGGGATTTTTGGTAGATAATTTTCTATTTTTTGATGCAGAGCTGCACCAATGCTGAGGAAGGATCCTGATGGCAAACTTCTTGAGCAGGTAAACTAAACTTAATATTTTTTACAGGTATTAGCACATGTTCTGGGATATACTTTGTTTGATACTTTGATTTGAATTATATATCAAGTTGTCATTTTTCTTTTCTTTTTTAATATACTTGTGCTTTGCCATTCAGAATCCAAAATTTGATTTGGTTTTGAATCCATTAAGCATGCAATTATTCAAATCTGAAATCTGATGGACAATTGGGTTTTGAAATTCATATGTGAAATATATTCAAAATAAATTCAGATATATTTGTGATATTTGTTGATTTTAAAGGATCGTGTGGTGACCCCCAGTGTTTTATTGTGGTTGGTTTTTGTTTTTACTAATCAATTATGTCTTCAATGAACTCTACTTCAGGGAATAATTTTTCTTCAATCAGTATTTTTTTGTTTAGATGATTTTTTACTTTGTGGCGGTGACTTTGCATGTGGTCTTATGGAAGATTTCTCCGTATGATGCCATGCTGCCGATGGCTGAGAGTGGTGAAGTTAAATATGGGATCTACTTGTTTCTTCTGTCATGCTTGTTTCCTGCAGGCTATTTGCATTTTGGATTGGCAAAATTCATAGTCTTATATTTGGATCCTTAAATGATCTTATTTGACAAGTTTGATTTGGTGGTTGGGGTTCTGAATGATCATGGGTTTAGCCATTCTCAATTGTACTTGGTCCGAGTCTTGATTTTGCTTTTGAAACTAGCCATTGATTTGTCCTTTACGTCTCAATCCAGATTGGGATTATTTGAACTGGTCCAAGTCTGGGCAGATGACCAAAATTCATGGTGTCAGTGCTTGATTTGCATGCTTTAAGGAGTGAAATATTGGCAACTTAGGGTGCATTCACAAGTAGCTTTTTTTCAACTTCACAAGTTGAAAAGAGTTGGAGCTTGTGTTAGTTTCATGAACGGAGTTGAAACTGTATAGTAATTTTAGTATTAAAAATTTATACATTGAAATATGTGTAGTAATAATAACGTTTGGAGTAAATTTGAAAGTTGAAAAAGGTTTTGTGAATAGACCCTTAGTGTTTGTACTTCATAAGGGAAATAAATGTTGTAAAGTATAAATGCAACAATAACAATCTAAACCATGATCCTACTATGTGAATCTTTTTCTTCTAAGTATTTTTATTTATTTGCAAATATTTTGTTAAAGTACGTAAATTTAAATATTTTCTAGTGATTCCTAAGTAATTTTAAGCCTACTTTTACTTTTAATTTTTTCTATATTAATTAATTCTCTTCTTCAAACTTGTGCATTTTTTAGTCTCATAAAGATGTGATCAAATCATTTAAGCTAATTTTCTCTCATCTTTAATAGGTGCTACTCCTACTTGAATTCTTAATAAAATCATTTTTTTACTTGTTGGTTACGTGTTTTTGTCTTTGCTCAATCATCCTTTCCCATAATTTCAGTCTGCTTCGTTAATTTGATAACATGATATATATTACTATTCCATGTCTCTCTTATTTTGTACTAAAGAATCTTTCTTCAATCATTTGAGTTATTGAACTTTTTGAAATGATGGTTTAGACTAGTTTTTTCTGATAAGTCTCGTACCCAAAATATAAAAAATGTGATACACAAGAAAGGGTTAAATTGACTGTGAAACACATGACTTCAATATGCGTGTGTTATCGTTCAGACGAGTTTGTAATTGCTATTGAGAACTAGGAACTCGTTTTGAAAACAGAAAGGTGAATAAGGTGGAGGCTTGACAGAGTGCTTGAATGTTATGAAAATGTTGGGGGGGGGGGGGGGTTTTCTAGTGATTTTGCTTTTGCTTCAATGGAGATTGAAGGACGACTCTTTCTCTTGCCTGACTGGTTTTTCTGTTAATCTGACGGAATGCAGGACAAGGCGGTGCCAAGGCAAAGACAAACGTTGGATGCAAGGTTTGCTGACATGAAGGAACAGAGGATGAGGCGGGTTGCGCACGGTGGATTCAACGTTAACGCATCACGTCGTCTTGTTGGACAGCAGCGACGCCGTCAACAGCGATGGGCAAGAGGTGGAGCCGTTCCTTTTGGTGACTTTGGAAGGTACTAGTAGCAGTCATCGAGACGCACTGAGTGGGGAGATGTGGGGTGTTCTGGCTGGAAGATAAGAAGCACGTTAATTTGCTTTGCTTTTCTTTCATTCTGTCGTGGTGGTGGCGGCCATGGCAATGGAGATTGCCGCGGTAGTCTTTGATGATCAAGGTAGAAGATAATTGCTTTTCGTTAATTAGGATGTTGGGTCGAGGTAGAAGATAAGCAGTAGGATTGTCGTAAGTACCCGTCGCTGGAAGAAGATTGCAGAGGCTGATTTGTTGAACATTTGTTCGTTAATTACAACACCGCGTCACTGTTTCTATCCTTGCAGGAGAGACTGTTGATTTCACAGCAGAGAGGAAACTTTGCATCGGTGAAAGTAGCAGAGCGTAATGTAGAGAGGAAACATTGCATTGATATAAGCGTGCAATTAAGCTGCCTAAGGCTAATTTGGGGTTACCACAGCATTTCAAAGATGTTTACAAATTTAATAATCTTAAATTTAGAATAAAAAATATATGTGAGGTGATGTGTTTGGAGTTACCAACAAAATTCAATTCTATTAAATGTTATTAATTTATTTAGAATGAAATGTGAAGGTATATACCAAGGAGTTGGCATTCGAAAAGCGTCACCAGGCGACATGGGACTAATGGTCTTCCTCTTGAACCTCGATATGTCCTTCACTGTCTGCTCGTCGCAAGCCAAGTGCAGCAGCCCCCCAAATCGACGGCCTGTAGGTGGTTCTCTACGACGGTCGCTACGTTGAGGGTGTCGTCGTCACCTCGTGGTACCGTGCAAGTGGCAGCTGCGAGCAGATGATGATGACCACTTGTTGGGAACGGATGCTTCGGGTCCATGGTGGGCTTTGGGGCTCTGAACAGATCACCCTCTCCTCCAAGGTCTGATACAGCAGTTCTTGAGGTGTTGCTCTATGGAGGGGGTACAACGGAGCGTGGTTTATATTTGGAGAAATTGAAGAACATTGCAGCACCACATTTGAGAAAGAAAAAGAAGAGCAGTTTCTCTCACTGATTTATCTGATTTGTAAGGTTCGTTGGAAGATGATAAATACCTTCTTCGTTGATTTGTCATACAAGGCTAGATTTCTTTGAACAATAAAAGGGCTGGATTAGAAATTAAATTTCCCATTCAATGTGCATCTCTCATTGTTATATAGTTATATCATTCATAAGATAATCTTTCTATCATGGTCTTGTTGCGATTTTCCCAAGAGGAAGAAACTATTGCAAGATTCAAGCATATGCTCTGCTCCGTCTTGCACAAAAAGTTTAATTGGGGATTGCAAGATTCTAGCAAATGCTCTGCTGCTCTGTCTTGCACAAAAAGTTTAATTGCGGATTGCAAGATTCCAGCAAATGCTTTGCTGCTCTTGTCATGCAGAAAGTTTAATTGGGGGGGGGGGGGGAGGGGGTTGTGTTAGGGTTGCATGGTGTGAAGACAGTCTTCCGTCAAAAAGTATATTCGAGTTGTACAGAAGGTCAAGAGTGAGAGCGTAGGATTTTAACATTACGGTCTTAAGTCTACGGTTGTAAGTATATAAAGATAAATTTACAGCTTAAGATTACAGTCATAAATATACAAAGACTAATAGAGCGATAGTTTAGCTCGGCGATAGCCAACCTAGAAGGACCAGTAGCTAGGTCAATCTAGCGGCAACCGGTTGGAGGATTGGTGTGGCTAGAGACAGGTTGCAGACGGCTGCAATTTTGGTAGTCGGGTATGTCTATGCGACTGCCGGGTAGGGATAAACTTGAGGCTGGCGATATGTTTGAGGTTCCTCTCGTATTTGTCTTTTAGGGTTTGCCAATGTATCCCTGGGTGTATCGTATTCTATAGAAAATAACTGCTGTAACAGAGAAGAGTGTTGACGCAAGTAAGAGATGTTGTAGATCAGTTCGTGTGATTTGTCTGTTAGCGTTACGAAAATTAATAGAGGACCAGCACCCCCGTAAAATAGGCTATTTTGTCAAATCATATAAATTCTTGTGTCCTCTTCCTTCTTCTTTTTCTTTCTTCCACCTACTACGATATTGTGAGAGAGAGCTTAAGTGTTTTCACTAATAAATAATATGAGAAAGTGTGCATTGTTGAAATGAAAATAGGTTGAGAAGCATCGAACAACCATGACGTGGTTACGGAAGGACATCGTTTCCCCATCAGGTTGGGCAACCAGAAGAAATATTTTGTTATCAAATACATTTTTAATACTTTTTGCATTGTTGGTAATATTGCTACTAACAAGGTTGAGAATTTTATCGTTGTTGATAGTGTGCATTTGTTTTTGATTTTATTTACTATTGAATTAGTTTTTATAACTACGAAAAGTTAAAATGGATAGCAGTAAAATAAACAACGTAAAAACAGTGAAACAATCAGTTTTTGTAAAAAATCTGACTGTCCGTTTATTTTGAGAAATTCTCAAGGTACATTCACGAGTAATTTTTGTTAGCCCAGAGAGTTAAAAAAGTTAAAATTAAAGTTAATTTTGTGAATTGAGTAAAAATTACGTAATAATTTATACATTAAAATTTATATAATAATAATAATAATAATGTTAAAAATAATTTTAAAAATTAAAAACAAAATTGCTTGCGAACATGTTGGAATATACATAGACATAGGGCGTAGATGCAGGGGACAATATGTTGAATCGATTCAAGGGATGGAGAACATGTGGGAAGGAACAGAACGGAGAGATTAGAGATAGGGAAGGGGGGGCGGCGTCAAGCAGGCTGGAAAGGCCGCTCGCCGACGTAGTTGCCGGGGGGATCGTAGCTGCACAGGACCAGGACGTCGCCCCGCCGGCACACCATCCGGGCGCATCCGATCATGAGGCTGCTCTTCCACACCATCTGGGTGTAGTGGCCGCACATCCTGCCGGCCAGGCAGGAGTTGTTGGCGTCGTTGTAGTAGTAGTGCTCCATGGCCCATTTCTGGACGGCGTCGACGGCCCTCCACCTGTTGCCGGTGCCCCAGAAGAGGTTCTCGCCGTAGGGACCACCGGAGTGCTCCTTCCCGCACGTCACCTTCTTCTGCTTCAGGTAGTCCCGAGCGTACCGGAAGAGCGTCTTGTTCCACGTGAACCGTGGCTCCCCAAAGTAGTCCCGCAGGCTGTTGTGCCCGTCAAGAAACTCCTTCGCCGCGTGCCGCTCGTACATCTTCTCCAGCGCCTGGTCCTTGAGCAGGTCCACCGGCATCGGCATTGTGCTCGCCACCCCTGGCACCCGCTTGTGGCTGCCTTTGATCCCCCGGCTGTGGTGGCGGTGGTGGCGGCGGTGGTGCTGGTGGCGGTGACGACGACGACGGCGACGGCGGCGGCGGTGATGGTCATGATCATGATGCCCATGATCGTCCTGACCGTGATGGTGGTGGTGCTGTGTCCGCCTGCGCTTTTCCAACTCATATTCCATTCTCTCGTTCACCGTGCTGTGGGGGGAGGAGTAGGCATCGTCTCCGCCGGAGTCGGGCACCCGGGCGATGCCGGCGGAGACGTCGCGGGCAGAGGGCAAGGGGACGCCGAGGGTGAGGAGGAAGAGGAGGAAGGGGAGGAATCTGGAGGCCACCATCGTCTCCTCCGCCCGATCCAGGGCATGCAAGAGACCAAGAAACCAGGCTCCGATTGTGTTCCTCTTCCGATGGATTTGTTGTTGTTGTTGTCGTCGTTGCTGCGGCCGCTGCTGTTGTTGTTCTCCTCCTCTGGCATGCCCTGCCCAGCTCCTCCCTTTTTCTTTCTCTCTTTCTATTCAAGGCCTCTTCTCCATCTTAGGCTTTTCCTTACGTACGGCCCGCATTGCTTCAACCCCATCCATCAACAATTTTAATGGTAAGAACGAAAGTGACTTCGTTTGAAATTGAAATTGAAGCTAAGAAAATAAATAAAAATTTAATTTAGACGTTATAGATATTGTACAGTTGAACTACATTGTATAATGACTAATATATACTTATTAGTCATTACTGGCTATCTGTAAACATTAAGAGTGAAAATTGATTAAAAACCTTCAAGCAAACCACAAGCACAAAATATTAAATCTAGTGTGAGAAGTAAAAATCAAAAAACTACAGACACAAGTACAATCACATATTTCAACTAAAGAAATCACATATATACAATAACAATCACCCATGACACTAAGTAACAAGAGGTATATAAATTTTTTTACCATCATTGCTCTACTACAAACATAGTTAAACTTCACAAAAATAAAGCTTTATAAGTCCTTAATTTATTAATAAAATTTTAATTAAAATAAACTTCATTTTACCTTTCAAACAAAATTTCTCTGAAAAATATACATTGCTACGTAACTGAAATGATATAATTCATCAAAAAATTCATTAAATTCAATTCTACACTATTTTTATCTTTGATATATCTAATACGAAGAGAAACAAATCATAAATAAATGGGTAAAATTTTAATTCGATTCAACTACAAACGGTCTTCTAACATTTTAGTCAACGTGATAAAATGGTAAGAAATGGAAACGAAAATTAGCTATCAATCTTCTCATACAAAATTGTATTGTATCTCATGTCTCTTTTCTCTTGTAAACCTAGATAAGATTAAATAGAAAAATTACGTCAAGATTCTATAAAATAAATAAATTATTAAATAAATCATCTTCCCTATTTAGAATTCGTTTGGTGATATCGTTATAATATTTTTCCTTTATTCCTTATTTATTACCTGTCCTGAAACAAGTCTCAAAATTATATGTACGAAATCAACAATTATTCACAAGAAACATTCCTCCGAAAACACCATGAAAAAACAAAATAATTAAAAGAAAGAGAAAAAAAGGTAGCCATTTTAGAATTCGTTTGGTGCAATTTTAAGTATTTTAGTTTTAATTTTACTAAATCTCTGCACATTATTATTATATAAATTATTTAGCATGCAATTTACAACTTCAATATTACTTATCTGTTTTACTACAAAAATTTAAACCCTACCAACACTACTCCAATCATACGACGTGCGAAAATGACAATATTCCAATCATTATCCAATAATCTTTTCCAACGCTTCAGCCATCAAAATAGTTTTTAAAAATTACTGCTTAAAGATAATTTTATTTTATTAGAAAAATTTTAATAAAAAATTTTAAATCATCAAAATATCGCTTTAACAATAAATTATATTTAAATTCTAAATCTTAAATTTTAAGTTATCCCTGTCGTCAAGATTGACTACCATCGGTTTGCGTTGGTATTATGATCATTAATACTCTGCCTGTGAAGGAAGGCGACAGTCGAGAGGTCCAGACATTTAGTCCCACATCGATCAAGGAAAACTACACCCGCGCAGGAGTGGCCTATATATATGTGTCCATGTGCTACACCATTCCATACTTACCTGGACGGGGTCGACGGGCGATCACCAAGGCTCTCGACCTAGGCATGTGACTCCATTGCACTTGGGAAGGGTGCATGCTTAACATCTCCTCAAGTAGGAGAATGTACGTCATTATTTGTTACCGTGAGGATACGCGTACGCGCGGCCCTCGCCCAATCAATATTATAAAGATTTGTTATCCTGGTGCTTTTTCTTCTGGCAATTTCTCTTGTGTTAATCGAGATGGCCCCCCGTCGGATATGTTCCCGGATGACCATATGCAAATTGAAGGAATCGATGACATTCAAAATCATTGCCAACAAAAAATACTTAAGGTTATGTAGCACACACTGGGCAAATCTCTCAGCGCAATCTTACGCATTTTCCAAGCATCCTACTACGGCAACAACATGCCAACGTCTTTGACAGTGTTAATTCTGGTGCTCGCACCATATCCGCCCAGTGACACGCAGCTTGAGCTCTTTCCTATCCCCACCCGAGAAGAAGAGCGCCATGTTCCTCTGGATGATGAGGCCATCGTGGCTGTCGCGAACTTTCCTATGGCTATCACGAATGCTACGAGGAGTTCCCTCCCATATCAGCTTCCTACCGTTGCCCCCAACCTCGAGGCTGTAGCTGAAATTCCTGGCTTCACTTTCGTCTCCCATGAAGCGGAGGAATGCCATGTACACAGGAGCCACTCCCAGCTGAAATGCCTCGAAGTGCAGACAGAAGTACCGCCCGAAGCAGTGGAACACCTGCACGCAAGAAAAGAGGAGAAGATCATTCGTAACCTTTTCCTTCTTCAAAAATTTCGAGCCGTACCATGTCAGGTCAAGTCCAATATAAGTGACATTCAAACTTACGATCATACATTACTTATTAATAAACACAAATTATTAAAATTATAAAATTATTTTCGTATTGTACCGTATCAATACGAAAATGCAAAAGTCTAACCCAAACACAACACAATTGACATGTTTAAGTAGTATGCACATCGACCGTGGATGGATGAATGAAGGGGTTTTGGAACCACTTACCGTCAGCATCCAAGTCGCATTCTCCACTTCTCTAGGGTTGGATTTCACATATCTATGGTTAAATGTGCAACCACTGTGCATGTCTACCTTATGATCATCTCTCAAGTGCGCAACCAAAGATGGAACGTCCCCAACAACAGAGCATTCAGATCCAGCATATGGGCAATTATAAGGTCTGAAATTGCACTGGGCTTCATGCTTCAGCTTCCCATAATATGGAAATATTTCAGTGCAGCCCAATGAGGAATACTTGCATGGAAGTTCCAGTGACTCTGCCACCTTCTCCAGTGCAAGACATCTGATGTCTCCCAAATCTTTTCTACAAGTTGGACAACGGTTGTGCACCATTGACTTGCAGGTGGAGCAGAGTGTATGCCCGTTGTGACACTACAAGAAGAAAGAACAGCTTCCGGGTGATTAGACAAATTGACAAATCCGAAATATAAGCAAAACCAAAAAAGATGCTTCAAGAAAGCTATCTATCTATAATACTAATTTAGAACTAATTGTTGCTTTACTCCTATCAACTAAAACTGTCATTCACAAATAGTACACATATCAAGGGAACCCAATATAAAATACTCTGAATTGGATAAACGGCATCCCTCAGATGAAATATCTACAGAGCAAAGGGTATCCTTGGCCCCAATCACTTGGGAATAAACATCATTAGATCAGTGATCTCAAGCACCAACCCATTTTGAAAACAGTCGGAGGTTTCCTGAGACCTGTAAAAATACAAATACCCTTTCATGCTTTCTTAAAAATAATACCCATTCATTTCGGACATTGCCAGTTCTCGTGCAGCCGTCAAAAAAAACACTTAATCCACTAAGAGCATGAATTAATTGAACAACAATCGTCGCAAAGATACAATTTCGATTATGAATGCGATCCCCAAGAAAATGCAAAAAAGAGGCAAATTTCAATGTTCCAAGATCTCAAAAAGATGGTCGTTAAATCACTCAACCTTGGTCGTAGATCATCCACCCGATCAGCTCGTGCAACACTGGCTTATGGGCAAGATCCCCCCACCGAAAAAGAAAAAAAAAATCGTAAAGCAGAACCGAGGAAGATCGACCAATGTCCTTCCCATAAGGGGAAACAGCGAGAAACGAAAACATCCCCACCTGGTGGATCGGAGGGTACATTGTGTTGGTACAGACGGGGCACTCGAGCAGCTCGTGCACGCTGGCTATGGGGGACATCCCGGGCGTCGCCAGCCCGTTCCCCGAGAGGCGCGCCTTGGAGAACGGGTGGTGGGTATGGGTTACACCGGAGGCGGCGTCCTCGTCTTCCTCAACCACCCCGTGTGACGGCGACAGGCTCTCCAAATCCATCCCAAAGAAGAGGAACAAGATGTTGACGGACGACACCCCAAGTCCAGATCCCATTCCCCCCACCACACCCCCTCCCTCTCCGGAATCGGGGGGCAGAGAGAGTGCGCGAGAAGGGATGAGGACGACGGACAGACGGACGGACGAACGGAAAAAGGGGAGGCGATGATCGGCCTCGCCGTCTATCTCCGCCTTCGCTACCTTGAGCAAGGCGAGGCGAGAGGAGGATGCGAGAGAACAAGAATAGGGTGAGTCATTTGACTGCTTCAGGTAATGCTGCAGATCCGAAGAACAAGAAACGAACGAATGTTTTGCAAAATTTATAAAGATTTTTATTGAATAAAATATATTTTTTAATTTAAAAAATTAATTCTGTAATGATATTATTAAAATTATTTTTTTAATAATACCTATTTTAAATCCTTTTTCATATATAGGCAAACGAAGACTACGGATACATGTAGAGACTCTCTACCCGTGTCCAAATAAAAAAACTAAACAGAAAAGGAAAAATATCTACCTCGCCAAAAAAAAGTCCATTGTCCACCAAAAAAGCCGAAAAAGCCTCCCCTCTCCCTCCCTTGTGCCTGTATCGTCACCGCCATCACAAAAAAAAACTCTCCATGACTTTCTTCGGGTATTTTGTATTATTGAAGATTAAGTTTCTAAGTTTTTTTTTTATATTATATATTTAAATTAGTATTAATTGTTACTTTTTTTTTCTTTTATTTATATTGTATATTTAAACCAATATCAATTGTTACTATATTTTTTTTCTTTTGTTTGTATTATATATTTAAATCAGTATCAATTGTTACTTTTTTTTTCTTTTGTTTGTATTACAGATTTAAAATAGTACCAATTGTTAATATTTTTTTTCTTTTGTTTATGTTGTATATTTAAATCTGTAGTAACTGTTACTATTTTTTTTCTTTTATTTGTATTGTATATTTAAACCAATAGCAACTGTTACTTCTTCTTTTTTGTATTGTATATTTAAAATAGTAGTAATTGTTACTTTTTTTTCTTTTATTTGTATTGTATATTTAAACTTGTAACAACCGTTACTAATAGTACTGCACATATTAATTTTCTTTTTAGTAATTTATAGGATGTAATCAAATTTTGATATGTCACAAGAACTTCCCCTACACATTGAAAATGTTGTTATTGGAATTGAAGAAATTGAAATGCAAAGAAACAATATAGAAAAAGAGAAAGAAAATGAAGACATTAAAAGTCCTTACATTGGTATAGATTTTCCGTCAGTTGATACTACATATATATTTTACAATGCATATGCAAAGGTAAAAGGATTTTCAATAAGAAAAGATTAGGTTAGAAAATCAAAAACTAATGGTGATTTGACAATACAAAATTTTGTTTGTTACAAACAAGAAGTAAAAAATATGAATGATAAACATTTCTTGGGAACAGAATTTAGTAGAAGAGCAGATATTCAACATTCTTATCTAGTAAGACTATATGTAGTTCGTAGAAGCATGAGTAGTCACAAAATTTGAAAACGACCACAATCATATTCTTATATTACCAATGAAAACAGATAAGTTAAGATCTCACAAGAAAATATCTCTTGTAGCAAGAAATTTAGTTAGCGCTTTATCTGATTGTGATATTGGGCCTTCCAAAATGGCTAATGTCATTTCAAGCATTGCTGGTGAAAGTGTAAATGCTGAACAGGTTAGGGTAGAAAGAAAAAAAACATGACAAAATCATGGTGATAGAGAATGTATGGAAATAGTGAAGTGTTTTTATGAGCGAACTTATATAGATTCAAATTTCTTCTTTCAGTTTGAATTAATTGAAGATCACACCATTAGAAATATTTTTTAGGCAAATAAAAGGGCTTGTGAAGCATAAAGTAAATTTAAAGATGTTATATTCGACACAACATATAGGACAAATAATTTCAAGTTGCCATTTGCACCATTTACTGGAGTCAACCATCATAGACAATCAACATTATTTGGTTGTGCTTTGCTATCAGATGAAACTAAAGAAACTTTTCATTAGCTATTTAGTACATTTTAGAAATGTTTGTATAGAAAGAATCCAAATGCTATCATTACAGACCAAGACATTGCAATGTGTACAGTTATACCTCAGTTATTTGAAAGAATTGTACATCGTTATTGTTCTTGACATATATATCGAAATGCTATTAATCATGTCCCAGAGTTAAGAAATAATTCAAATTTCAGAATTGATTACAACAAAGTAATATATGGATCAGAAAGTTCTACAGAGTTTGAAAAGGAATGAGAGTTATTGCAATAAAAATATTCAACAATCAGTAGTAACTCTTGGCTGAATCAGATGTTTAATATTAGAGATCATTGGGTTCCTTGCTACATGAAAGGTATTTTCATGGCTAACATGACTACAACTCAAAGATCTGAAAGTATGAATTCATTTTTTGATGGATATGTTCATTCTCAAACTCCAATATCAGAGTTTCTCACTCAATATGAGAAAGCATTATTGGCAAGATGTGAAGTGGAAGAATATAAAGACATGCAAACATTGACTTCAAAACTGGTTTTGATTTTTCATTCGCTTATTGAAATGAAAGCTACTGAGTGTTATACTAGGAAAATTTTCTCATTATTACAAATTGAAATGAAGAATAGAGAAACTTATGTTACTAAAAAAATAAGTAAAGTGGACAATGAAACACAATATCAAGTTTGGAAGGTAGAAGTTCCAAGTAGCCCTAAAATTGTGATCTTGAAAATGGAAGTGGATTTTGATATAACATGTTCATGAGAAAATTTGAACATGAGGGTATTCTCTGCTGTCACATTTTTTGTGTTTTATTTAAAAAACAAGTACGACATTTACTTGATAAATATATACTACGTAGATGGACTATTAGGTGTAGATATCAATCAAGTATAATTGATGTACAATCACATTGTATAAGTGGGTAAGTACAACATATAGTGTTAATATAACATTTTTCTTGTATTAATAAGAAAACTAATATTGATGTTTTTTGCACAGGATTACTCCTCTCATGAAATGAAACTTGTGATCATGTGCATTTAAATTAGTTGATGTTGGTGGTTCTTTAGAAGAGGAATATAGAATAATAAAATTTAGTTTTGAAGAATTGTTAAAGAAAATGTCTAAATTATATCTTCAAAGAAAAGATGAGGGTCAACCATGTATAAATAGCATTACTGGAAATAATGTGCAAGAGTTACCATCTGGATTTATGGTGAGAGATCGAACCATGCAATGAAAAACAAAAGAAAGACCTGCACAAAGTCAACAGATGAAATCTGGTGTTGAAACAACTATGGCTAAAAAAAGAAAAATAAAAGAATGTGTCACAGATGCGGTCAATTAGGACATTATATTAGTACTTGTTGAAATATAGGTTACTTTTAGTTTATTAGTTATGAATTATATTATTCTTTCATTTATTAATATAGTGAATTTAATAGATTTAAATGTTGCAGGTTTTTCTCAAATAGTTGAAGAGTTTGGAGAGAATTCAACCTAAAAGTGGACATAATTGATTGTAAGTAAAAATTTAAATGAATTCACATTGCCTTTTGAGTATTCATTATTGTTCTGTTTTGTAGGATGAAATCCAATTTTGACTAGACTCTTGTATGTCACAACAATTTGATATTGGAATTGAAGAAATTGAATTGGTTGGAGTGAGTTTACCTTTGCCGTGGAATCATAAAATGTAGATTTTGCATTATACTATGTCATGTACAAAACAAGTAATTACTTGCTTCTGAAGTCTCAGTTGTAATGTAGACATTATTTATTTACATGAAATGAAGTTATGACATTAATTTTCAAAATGATTACATAAAGATGTAGTATTTTCCTCAATTATATTGTTTTCGTCATTGTCGTTATCGTCTTCGTCGTCGTCACAAACATTTTTATTCATATATTAATTTGAAATTACAAAAACTATATCCTACAATCTTGCAAGCATATGTGGTTGAAACTTTTGAAGTATAGTTAATTAATTTACGGAACTTTTGTGAAAGTAAAGAAAAGCGTTACAGAACTATCATTTGAACTATAATTTTACCTTATATAAAAATAGAACTACTATTTGAACCATAATAACTGGAAATATTATTGAACTTAATGCTAAATTATTTAACATTTGAATATTCGATTCAGGTTAAGTGTTTTAACTTAATGGTTTAAGTATATTTAATTTTTAAAACACTTAGGCTTGATATTCGAAGGAGTATAGTTAGTTAAATAAGTGTTAGATATGAATATAGTTCGTAACATAACGATAGAATGTCACGTGAAAGTTTAAGATCACACGTGATGAAAGATTCAACGTTTTGTGTTAAAAGACCGGATGATTGTATTAAAAGACCGACGTTTTAACATGAACATATGATTTTTTAAGTCACGTGTGTGCGTTTTAAAGTGCACGTAGTGTGTGTGAACAGTGTTGGTGTTTTAACTAAAGAACCGTAACTTTAAGCATAAAGGATCGGTGTTTTAGTAAGTCACATGAGATTTTTAAGTTAAACACGTGATATTCAAATTTTAAGTTGTGAATAGTACTTAAGCGTTTTAAAGGTATAACTCTGGATATTCTTCAGATATTTATGTTAAAAAACCTAAGACTATATAAATGGATTTAACGATTGAGTGGGGGGGGTGATAGTGAGTTTTATCGCCTGGGAGGGAGTCGGGGAATCGATAGCTAGGGCGTGTATTGACTTGCAAGCCGACTGCCATGTGTTTACCCAGAACCCAAACTCGGTTGAGTGGGAGTGATAATAAGTTTTATTGCCTGGGAGGGAGCTGGGGAACTGGCAGCCGAGTGCGTATACCGGCTTGCGGGCCGACTTCCGTATGCTTACCCAGAACCCAGACTTGGCTGAGTGGGGGTGATAATGAGTTTTACCCTACGATTGGCCATAACATTACAAACTTTACTCTACATCCAGTCGTAACATTACAAGCTTTACTCTACGGCCAGTCATAGGGTAAAACTCGTTATCATCCCCACTCAACCAAGTCTGGGAAGGAGCCGGGGAACTGGTAGTCGAGGGTGCGTATCGACTTGCGGGTCGGCTGTCATGTGCTTACTTAGAACCCAAACTTGGCTAAGTGGGGGGTGATAACAAGTTTTAAAGTGCATGTAGTGTGTGTAAACAGTGTTAGCATTTTAACTAAAAAATCATAACTTTAGCAAGGTACGTGAGATTTTTTAGTTAAATACGTGAAATTTAGTTTTTAAGTTGTGAATAGTACTTAGGCGTTTTAAAGGTATAACTTTGGATATCCTTCGGATATTTATATTAAAAGACCTGAGACTATATAAATGGATTTAACGGTTAAGTGGGGGGTGATAATGACTTTTACTGCTTAGGAGGGAGCTGAGGAACTGGTAGCCGGGAGCGTGTACTGGCTTGCGGGCTGACTGTCGTGTGCTTACCCGGAACCCAGACTCGACTGAGTGGGGGTGATAACAAGTTTTACCCTATGATTGGCCGTAACATTATAGACTTTACTCTACGTCCAACCGTAACGTTACAAGCTTTACTCTACAACCAGCCGGAACATTATGGACTTTACCCTATAGATGGCCTAAATAAAGAAACGGAAGTGCAAAAAATGGCACTTCTGTCGAAAAACGTCAAGTGTTGCAGAAGTTTTGTCCAGGCGACGAAACTATCAGCTGACCGGTTGCGCTACAGACAAGTGTTTGATTCGCTACCAGCTAACTTGCCAGTTGGCAGCCATGTCCTTGCCCCGAATCCATTGTGAAAGGAAGAATGAGACTCTCTCTTGCCCAGGGGTGAGCCGAGGACATGTACTAGCTTGCTAGCCGACTACCACATGTTTTACCCGGTAGCCAAATCAGTGTTAGGTATGAGGGTCAACAAAAGGTCAAGCAACAAAGTAATTTCGTTGTCTGAAGTGAGATTATTAGTGTACACGCCTTTTTAGGTGAAAAGAGAGTGTATGTTTTTAAATTTCACGTGAAAGAGAGAGAGTGCCTAGGTCGTGATCGTGAGATCGACAGTGACGTACAACTGCACCTGTAGAGACTATCTACAGGCACCTATAGAGTCTGCGTCCCCTTCATATATATATATATATACACACACACACATGATAGAGAAAGACTAGAAAGGAATTCAAGGTATAATAAAAGAGAGATTCAAAGAGGCATGGTGCATTATAAGAATCCAACAAAAACATTTTTGACTTCGGTAAAGAGTTCATCGCTAAAATTGTTGAATATAGTATTTCATGGATGCGAACTCAAGAACACCAACTAGGTGGTAAGGATTGTAATGTACAAAAGAAGGAAAACCAAGATCATACTAATTAGATGAATTATTAAAAAATTTAAATGATTCAGATTTAATCAAATCATTAAATTAAGGTATTACTAGAAAAACAACTCTAGCAATACCCTAGAGAGCATTTTTCCTTTATTAAATAGTATTAAGTAAAAAAATTTACTATAACTATTATTAAGAAAAATAGAAAGTGAGTTTTTTATTCAACTAATTTATTGATTTTGCTAAAAAAAACCTTAATTTTTCTATCTCATCTTTTACATTTGCATCATTCTTTTCATTCTTAAATTTTGTACCGTACCTTTTTTTTGTTTTCGTGACAGAACTTTTTTATGTTAATTTAACACCTCATTTCTAAAAAAATTAGAAGAAATGTCACTTTACCTAAATTTGTTGATTGTTGGACACCTAACCTACTCAATTAAAAATAGATGCATGCATGTATGATGTCTTAAGCGCAGTAGTGTTAAGCTATGGTTTTTTAGTGCAAGCATACCTAACACAAACAATAAGTGCCTTAGACTTTACTTGAGAATGAAGTTTGTAAGGATTTTTACTGTGTCTTTCTAAAGACACATAGTATGACAAGTAAGTTTGATAATGCTAAGATGTCTATCTTCTTATTCAAGGTAACTAATTTGTAATGTTTATAAGCTTCTAAGTGTGCCTTTTATTAAAATATGATTTTTTATTAAATGTGATTTTTACTAAAATTAAATTTTATTAAAATGTGATTTTAATCTGTCTCTCCAAAGAAACATAATTTCCTTGAATGTATGTTGGAATGCTTTGATTTATTTTTTTTTAAAAATGTGTCTTTCTAAATACACATAATTTTCATAAATTTTTTTGAAATGTTTTGATTTTATTTTTTTAAAATGTGTCTTTCTAAAGACACATAATTTTCCTAAATTTATTTTGAAATGTTTTGATGTTATTTTTTAAAAAATGTGTCTTTCCTAAAGACACATGCATAATTTTCTTAAATTTGTTTTGAAATGTTCTGATTTTACTTATCTTGAAATGCTTTATTCTTTGGTTCCCAAGAATGTGAAATTCTCCCACCACTATAAATTGAATCTGAACAGGTATATATAGTTCCTAAAAGATAAACATCAACATATATAGCACCATCAAGCAACATTCACTGATTTACATTTAATCATATAAGGCAATGCATGAATAATTTTTACTATCAAGATGCTAATATATTGAGTTAAACTCAACTGCAGGTTAAACAAATGAAACAGAAATTGTAACTTTATGCTCCGACTAAATCAGAAAGACTTAACAAAATAGCCTGAACAAAATTGAAGATCATATTCCGACACTAGTCCTTGCAATTATGAATGAACACGTAAAAAACCGCAGCACATTACAAATATCAGAAAGAGGTCTTTGCTGTTCTAACTCTAAGAGCGTCAGTGGACGTCGGAAATTTTGAAAAAAAGATATTTTAAATTTTTTTTAAAATTTTCGTATTCATGTATCTCAAAAAATTTAAAAAAATTTCACATTTTTTCATTACTACAATTATAAATTTTTTCTACTATTTTCCACCCGTTAAGTCAAAAATTATTATAATTGAGACATAGAATAAAGTTATCCAAAGATATAATGAAAAAATAAGACATAATTTGGATAGAAAAAATGTAGACAATCGCATAAAGACATGTTAAGTAATGTATAAAAATTATAATAAAATTGTAATAAATTCAAGTAGATGGAGTTGAGATTTTGTACATGGACATATAGATGTTTCAAATGAAATATGTGATGCTTTCATTCAAGTTGGTTTTATATCTTTTTTTATAATGAGTTACGATGATTTTGTAATTATATAGAATATAACTGATATATTTTTATAAATAGAAATATCTTGAATGTGATCATACAAAGCAAAAATATGTCCTATTTATGATCAACTGTACATCCTTTTTGAGTCAACTATTGCTATAGGATCAAGTAGTTTTCAAACTATAGATATTCATAATGAACAAGATGACAATAATGATATCTTTGAATCATTCATGCTAATGTAAACACAGATGCCTTCCATTAACAAGATTGATCTAAATACACCCTCTCTAATACCTTTCAATGATAGGAAGAAATAAGGAAAATAAGCAAAACCTCATGCAGAATCTCAACAAATAATGGCGAATAGTATGAATGACATGATTAGTACTATACTAAATTTTTTCAATAAATTTAACCAAAGCTATTAAAAAGATTAAAAGTTATGAAAGAATTGTTTGAAGCTAAAAAAAAAAGAAATCAGATGTTAAAACAACAAGTTCCCTCAGGAGATGCTAAAGTGATAGACATATTACTTACAATTGAAGGTCTTAATGATATAGAAATGTATAGAATACTGACATTGTTACAAAATGATGCTATGAGATGTCAATTTTGTGTCTTACCAGTAGTAATGAGGCTGAATTGGTTGAAACACAACTTAGGATAAATTGTTATGTTTAAGAATAATATTATTGTTATGTATCTCACATTGTTATTTGACATTATCATGATTTGGAACTATTTTATTGTTAAATCACATTGCTATGTTGTTCACATTGTTATGTCACATTGTTATATCACATTGTTAAATTGTGGAATTATATTTTTGTTATGTCATGTTACATTCTAATAAACTATTGTAATGTATGTGTTAGGTTTATTTATTATTTATGGATTTAAATAAAGGTGGAAAACAATTGAAGTTGGAGGAGGAAGAACAAGAACAAGAACGTATTATATTGTTAGTATTTTCAATATATCAATTCTTTTATAAATTAACAAGTATATCAAGCAATATGATGATACGCACAAACAGAATATATAGTAGAGAATGACAAGATTATACTAGAAAATTATTAAATCCTACTCTACCAAACCAAACATGTATTTTACCAATTTTGTCGAGAGAAATGGAGCAGTTCAAGATAATAGAAATATATCAGTTGAAGAGAAACTTAGAATATTTATTGTTATTATTGGACAAAATCAAAGATATGGTATCACTACAGAGTATTTTCATTGATCAACTTGGACAGTCAATACTTATTTCAATAAAATGTTAAATATTATCTTAAAATTAGGTCACATAAACAAAGTTCACTTATACATTTTAAATAACAATTTATTAATTTGTTATTTACATTATAAAGTTTTAGGATTATATTAATGCTATTGACAACACACATGTCAAAACTATGTTTTTTTATAAGAAACAGCAAAATTCAGAAACGAGAAAAGAGATTTATCTTAAAATGTTTTAGCAACTTGTAATTTTGATATGAAAATCTTATATGTTTTTAGTGGATAAAAAGACTCAATTGTTAATGCTCGTATTTTAGAAAATGTCATAACTCGAAACAACGATTTCCCTTGGTAAAATTGTATTGTCTTTTTCCTTACTTGTAAAATTGTAATGTACTAATTAATTTGTAATTATATTTTTAATATGCAAGTAAATACTATTTGATAGATGCTGATTTTTCAAATATACCTAAATTTATTTATCCATGTCAAGATGTTCAATATCACTTATCTAATTATGATGTTAATCATCTTTCAACAAATGTTATAAAAAATTTTAACTATTAACATTCTAGATTAAAGAAAGTAATCGAACAAATATTTAAAATTATAAAACATTGATTCGCAGTATTACAAAACTATTTACCTTTTCTATTTCAAATACAAACAAAAATTATTGTACTTTCTATCTCCAAGCGTTGACATAAAAAAAATCACACTTAATATGAAAAATTATAATCATTAAAAAAATTTCATCACATAACAATTATACAAGACAATTAGTGACTACATATTTAAAAAATTATTCAATCATACAGCCACACATTAACATAATCATTCGGTTATATATTTACACCAATCAATCCCGGATGCAACTTTTTGAAGGACGCACAACTGTTCTTCATCAACCGCAAGCGTCCCCTCTTCCAGACACGCCTTCTCCCCGGCGTTGGTGGCTGAGTCTATAAAAGACTCTGTCCCTCCATCAACTCTTCTTCCCGGATCATCTATCAACCAACCCAGACAAGGGAGGGAAAGAACTGTCACTGCCATTGACGACTTTCCAGTGTGAAGCCGTTCATCCATACTCGACCGTGAAGGCATGGCTAGAAGACTATCTCCATTCCCCGACCTTCATCATCTTCTTCTCTCTTTTCCTGCAAAATATATGGTAATGGGGCAGGGTGGGCGCCGACAGTGTCCTCCTCCTCCCCGTTATCACGTTTTCTCTTCCTTTTCTCAAATACATGGTAATAGGGCAGGGTGGGCGCCGACAGTGTCCTCCTCCCTGTTATCACGTCTTCTCTTCCTTTTCTCAAATACATGGTAATGGGGCAGGGTGGGCGCCGACACTGTCGTCCTCCTCCCTGTTATCACGTTCTCCTCTTCCTCTTCTTCAATCCATGTGGTAATGAGGCAAGGTGGGCGCCGACAGTGTCGTCCTCCTTGTTATCACA
Source organism: Amphibolis antarctica (assembly GCA_024699675.1). Classification (NCBI taxonomy): domain Eukaryota; kingdom Viridiplantae; phylum Streptophyta; class Magnoliopsida; order Alismatales; family Cymodoceaceae; genus Amphibolis; species Amphibolis antarctica. The sequence goes on from JAMKPZ010001931.1 coordinate 33,141, forward strand.
TCTTCTTTCAAAATATTTGGTAATGAGGCAGGGTGGGCGCCGACAGTGTCGTCCTCCTCTTTATCATTCTCTGTTTCAAATGAAAGAAAAAGGGTTAGAGATAGATGAGCGAATGTTGTAAAGAAAAAATAGAGAAAGGAAGGAGAGTAAAGTCTAAACCCGATTCGGTGAATCCAAGCCGGACCGCTGCGACCGCCGATATTCGCCGGAAAAGCCGTAAAGAAAATAGAGGAGAAGGGGGGAAGACCCCGGCCCAATATCCATAAGAAAAAGAGAAAACAGTTGATGGAGATAGCTCACCGGCGACATACCGTCACTGGAACCCAAGCCGGACCGTCGCCGGAGCCCTAGCCCTCCGTCGACAGCCTGTCGGAAAAAGCTACGTCCTTTGTAAAGAAAATAGAAAAGGATAAAGAATAGAGGCCCCGGCCCATACCCGTTTAAAAAAGAAACGGGCTTCATAACTTAAGCCCAGATGATAAAAAGAGAAGAAAAATAATAAACTTAATTAATTTATAATTAATTAATTTAAAATATTAATAAATCTTCATTTAAAGATTAATTAATTCTTAACTAACAGTAATAAAATAAAATGATATAATAAACATTATAAAATCACCTGGGGTTGTTCCTACCCAGTATCTCTTTGTCTATGCGGAAGCTGTCTCATGGCAGTCCAGATTACAGAAATGCATTGCTCTGTCGACTACAGAGGCTGAGTTTATTGCTGCTACTGAAGCTTGCAAAGAAATGCTGTGGCTGAAGAGAATGCTTGGAGAACTTGGAATGGTGCAGGACAGGTTTGTTTTACTAGGTGATAATCAAAGTTCTATTCATCTAAGCAAGAACCTGTCTTTTCACTCCAGATCTAAGCACATCAAAGTGAGATATGATTGGATTCGAGATGTTTTGAATACTAAGGATTTGGAATTTAACAAGGTACATACAGATGACAATAGAGCTGACATGCTCACTAAAATGGTATCAATAGACAAGCTAAGCATTTGTGCTCAGATTGCAGGCCTTGCAGACTGATCCATGTAGGCGGGCGGAGGGGGAGATTGCTGGGTCGAAGTCCTCCTCCTCCATGGGCCTGCGGATGACCCAAAAGATTTTTCTTTTGAGAAGAGGTGAAGCAATTGGGGGAAAAATCAGGGAGGAGAGAGAAAGGGCGATCGAAACCCTCGATTTTTGGGGGACGCGCGGAAGAGAAGAAAGGGCGAAATCGAGCCCTCAATTTTCCAACGATTGAAGCCTCCTGTCGCCGGTTCCGGAGAAGACGGGAGGAGACGCACGAGAGGCGCGTGGCATCGCCGGCCTTCGACGATCGACGGGAGAATTGTGCGGGTGTCCCATGCCGCCGATTCCAGCGCTTTCGAGAGGCGCGCAAGTGTGCGCGTGGAGTCGCCGATCCCGGCGAAGGCGAGAGGCGCATGGAGTCACCGATTCCAGTGCGGACGTGTGGTGGTTCCGACGAAGGACGGGCTGGACAAGGTTCGATCCGCGTGAAGACTAGGCGTGACCTGCGCTCGGTCGTGGCTTGGACGCGTGAGCTTAAACGCGTGAGCCTGGTTTGTTTGGTTCGTGTGAGCCTGCTGGAGTGCTTGGACGCGTGAAGCGTGGACCGTGCTCGGATGCACGAAGGCCGGATAGGGCTTGGACTGTCGGACATAGTTTGGACTGTGATCAGACTCAGTGTTCAGATCGACTTTTTCGGTTTATACTTCCCTCCTTATTATTATTATTGTCAGATTGAAGATAATATGTGGTTGTGCTGATCTCGAGTTGAGAACTTGAGAAGAACCTTTATACCCCATTTAACAGCAAAGTGCAGGTTACCTAGACCGTGAAGGTCTCGTGGTTTTTTCTTCCTTATACTGAGGAAGTTTTCCACGTAAAAATTTCGTGTGTTGCTTGTGATTATTTTTGGTTGCAGTTTCGTTTGCTTTGTTCCCATCTTGTTAGGTCCTCGCTTTTCCCAACACAATTAGGTAACATGCCCTTAGTTCAAAAGAAAACAAAAGACATAACCAAGTGGACAGCTAACATGCCACTAGTTTAAGAGGAAAAAAATTGAAACACAATATATTAAAAATTTTATTAGAACAAACATTATGTATTACATAGTTACATTTTGTACATAGGTTAAACAAACTGTTAAGAAAATTGCATGCTCATGTGCCTTTATAATGGAGAAAAGTTACATCATGCACATGAATGGGTCAATTTATTAAAAGAATTACTCATACGCCTTTATATTGGGGAGGAATTTTCCAAATCTAACCAATACCCTTTCTTTAAACTGGTAGCCAAAGAAAGAACCTATCATCTACGCTTAAGTCACTAGTTGATCTTTTTTTCGATGAATACTCCAACACAAGATCATTTCATTTTGTTAAAACGTGTGCTAAGATACTTAAAGAGCATGCACTATAAGGAAATCATTGTTCTTTCCTACATCTTTTAAATTACTCTTTCTGCTTTTTGCGATATAGATTGGGGAGCCTGTGTTACACCAGACAGTCCATCACTGGCTGTGCAGTGTATCTAGGGAGCAATTGCATAACCTGGAGTGCTAAAAGGTAGCCTACTGTTTCACAAAGTTGATCTATGGAAACCGAATATAGAGCTCTTGCCAATACAGAAGTAGAAATTATGTGGGTCATGCAATTATTGCATGAAGTGCAAATTCATGTAACAAATCAAGACCTACAAGTTACTATGACAACAAAAGTACCATAACTCTTAAGTATTAATCTCATTCTTCACAGTAGGGCCAAGCACGTAGCGCTAGATTCTCACTTCATTAGAGAACTTGTGCAAAGGCGAGTACTCACTACAATATTCATTTCTTCTCAACAAAAGGTAACCAATCTACTTACACAGCCTGTTAGCACAGATGGTATGACAAAATTTCTCCCAAAACTTGGTCTTATAGATAGACTAGTTTTGAAGGGAGTTTAAAAAGATGGTTCAAATATTTTGTTCACTTGTGCTAGACACTTGTTTTACTCTCTTTTTTACCATTGTGTTGGGATGCATAAAAGACCTTTTTGTAATCTTTTCGCCATCAATGAAATTTCTTTCTTCTACTCTCTCTCTCATTTTCTTCTTCACTTACTACACGCAGCACTCTACAAACCCCTAAACAACAAAGAAGTAGAGAAGTGAAGATCGAAGGCGTAATGGAAAAGAAATGCTTCTAGATCGGCTTCAGTCCTTTTCTATGACACTCTCTTTCATGAGATATTTTCCATTAACTCAAGTAGGAACATTTGAATGGGCTAAGTTTACAAGTCTTAGTTGTATTCAAAGAAAGATGAAATTCATGTAGGCCAGAATAATGATTTTTTCAACACAAATTTTGGCAAAAAGATGGCTAAATCTTTCCTCAGCTCACCTCTTCTTTGTCTTTTTATTTCCAACAAGTTATTTAATTTACAATATTTGTCTTTGGAGGCTCTAGCTCCACTCATTTGTAAGATAATTGTCTATTTGTTTGTGTAACACTTAGTGAGACTCATCACTAGATAAGCAAGACAAAGTAAAACACAAAAGAAAACATTGACAACAAATATTGGCTAAGCACAATACTTTAATTTTCGTATCAAATGCTTGCAAATCAAATTGAAGCGTAAAACCTTTTTCAATGTAAAAATCAAAGCAACAACAAATAGCAAAAACTTCTTTATGTACTAAAAAGAATACTTCCATTTTTGTCAATGTGACTCTATAGATTCAAGTTATCATGGTTTTTCCTTTCTTTATTGCTTCTGCAAATATGAATGTTTGATTTTTTCACCAACAACGCTACTAGAGTATTTTGGTCTCTGCATTTGCCCTCTTTGTTGTATTGGCACACATGACATGAGCTAAAGGAATAGAAACAAGCCACCTATAAATTGAGTATATACTATTTTTTGGATGTCTTAGATTTACTAGAAATTGAAAAAGAAATGGTGTATCTAAGGTTTAAGAACTTAGATTTTATTAAAGAATAGGGAAAGAAAGATACCTAGGATTTATATACCTAGGATTTGTTAAGAAAATGAGAAAAAATGAAATACCTAGGATTTAATTATTAAAAAAAAGGAAAAGTGAGAGAAATACCTAGGACTTAAAAACCTAGGGTTTGTTAAGAAAAGTGGAAAAAGAAATGAAGTTCCTAAGGTTTATGTACTTAGAGTTTATTAAGAAGATATGAAATGAAATGAAATGAAAGTACCTATGATTTATTATGAATGACAAAAAAGAGATACCTAGGGTTTATTAATAACTAGAAAGGAATTAAATGATATACTTAATGTTTTGAAACTTAGGGTTTATTGAAAATTAGAAAAGAAATGATATACCTAGGGTTTAGAAACCTACGATTTGTTGAAAATTGTAAAGAGAACGATATATTTAGGGTTTAGAACTCAAGGTTTATTGGAAATTGTGAAGAAAATAATATACTTAGGAACCTAGGGTTCATTGAAAATTGTAAAGAAAATGATATACCTAGGGCTTAGGAACCAAAGGTTTTATTGGAAATTGGAAAGAAAGTGATATACCTAACGTTAAGAAATCTAGGGTTTGTTGGGAATTTGAAAGAAAATGATTTACATAGGATTTAAGAACCTTGCATTTATTAAAAATCGTAAATAAAAAGATATTCCTTATGTCTAGGAATCTAGAGTTTATTAAAAATTTGAAAAGAAATGATATACCTAGGGTTTAGGAACTTAGGTTTTATTGGAAATTGGAAAGAAAGTGATATACCTAACGTTAAGAAATCTAGGGTTTAATTTGTTGGGAATTTGAAAGAAAATGATTTACATAGGATTTAAGAACCTTGCATTTATTAAAAATCGTAAATAAAAAGATATGCCTTGTGTAGAGCTGTCAATCGTGCCGTGTCAGCCCAATACGGCCCACATCACCAATGGGTCAGCCCAGGCACAACCCATGGCATGAAAAAATACTATTCGTGTCAGTCAATGGCACGAGTCTGACTAGCACGATTCTTTTTGGGACCCGGCGCTGCGACCCGGCAATCAACCCAAGACCAGGCGAACCGTCTCCCCCACTGGCCGCACGACCCGTTCATGGTTCACCCCCTTCCCGCCCACGTGACCGTTCACCCCACGGTCCCTGCCAGCCCGCATGGCCTTCCGCCCTTCCCCCTCAAGCGAGAGGGGGGCACGGGCCGCACAGCCCATATCGCCGAAGAGTCTTCGACTCTTCTTCCCGAGACAACGGGACGGCAGGACAGTGGGACCTAGCACTACGAGCTGGCTGTCAACCCAATGACCCGATTGCCAGCCCAGGCACAATTCCCTAGCTCGCCCGCCCATGCATACGACCGTTCAACCATCAATATTTAAATTTAATTCAACATTCAACATTCAAGTATTCAACAACTTAATAAATAAGACAATCAGACAACAATGCATATAATTAAATTAAGTTTTTATTTATTAATGAATTACATATTTTATATTTACATTATTACAAATTTACAATTACATTTAAACAAATTT
>JAMKPZ010001932.1:0-51066 GCA_024699675.1 Amphibolis antarctica
TTGCACGGATTCTTTGTTATAGATTTTAGGGAGAGGCATCTGTGATATCGTTCACTTTTTTTAAAATTCTGATTTTTAAAAGTATTTTTATTTTTATAGTAATATTTATAGATTATATTTGTCTTTCTATTTTAATATGTAATTATATTTTTTATTATATGTTACAATATTTTACAGTATATTTATTAAATAACTTTTATATTTTTTATGCAATCAAATCAATATCATTACAAGCCCTTTTTTGAAGTAGAGAAGTAAAGTTGACGAATGATTTTTGTGTCATTTGATATTTTTGTGATAAAAACGATGGAAAATAATTTAAAAATTATAGGAAATCGTTGTTTTCTTAAACCCTAAACCCTTGCATCTCACTTATTTGTAAATAAATATCTATAAAATATTAAAAATAATAATAAATTTAAGGGGAAAATTATTAACATAAAAATATCAATGAAAAAAATAATTTTCATTAAAAATTTAAAAAATATTACTATAAAATATATTTTTACAATGTAATTAATATTTTTAAATAAATATCTCAACTTAATACAGATTTTCATCAGTTCCATTAATTAAATTTCCATCATTTCCTGTATTTACACAACCACATGAGTTTTCTATATGTTGAAAAATATCTGAATAATTCTATATTTTTATTATTTTCGTTCCTCGCAATTTCTATATTTTCCGTCATTCCTTTTTTATCATTTTTGTACGTATAACAATATCTTAAATCACTTATCTTACATACTCACAATTAAAGTGTTCGCCTAACATCTTCCGAAAGTTTGATCAAGCTTTTGGATTTAAAATAAAATAAATAAAATGGGGTGAGTTAAAAGCTGATCGGTAACTAAATTTGTAATCGAGAATCGTTAATGATTATCTTAACAAAATAATATTATAACACTTATATGCGGTAACCATAACTTTTGAACGCCAATCGTTCCATATGTATGTTTTGGGAAAAATAGTCATATATATATCACTTGCGATTTTTTTCACATTAGTTAATTAATTTTAATGATATAAAATTTACGTAATATTAAAGTTAATATAACGTTATATGCAATATTTCAATGAAAGATTTGTATCAAGAAAAATAATTTTACATTAAAAATAATAAGTAAAATTAAGATCATTATATTATTTACTTGTATTTTTTTTACTAATTAATTAATTTTAATAAGATAAAATCTATACATTGATATAAAAGAATCATTTTTTTCAATGATAAATTTTTACCACTTATTATTTCTCGCAAGTTGTACTTTTTCAATATATGCCCTGAATTTTTATTCAACTTATTCTCATCCTTGATAGCCAACAGGTTGAAGTCACGTACAGACTTACGGCAAGGATTTAGATATCATTATAAGAATAATTTAACAATAATCATAACTTAATTATTACAAGGGAAGTCTTCTAAAATCACCGTAACGATAAAATGACAATAATTGAATCTATTGTGTAATAAAATTTGCAGATCTTGTTATTCATCTGGAGCATATGAAATTGAGGTAAATAAGATGAAATGAGTCATCTTTCATTAAAATTTCAAAATTGAATTCAATATTTACCATGGGATTAACGCCACGAAACACATTTAGTTAAAATACATATATACCTTGATTGATACCGTTAAAATTACTTTCGCAAAATACATCTGATATTCAAAACATTCAAAAAGTAATCACTTATTCTAAATTTTCAAAACCACCTCTTCTTCTTCTCCAGTTCTCCTCTACACTTCGCCCTTTTTTCATCCGTGATTTGCGCACACATTAGTTATTATCATTTAACATATGTGCATGCGTGAGTGTTGCCAGATTTAAGATTCAGAACAAAAGAAGGTAATTTACTAAAATCTCTTAATTTCTTTTAATCGTCACACATAGATTCAACCATTTATAATCAAGGACTTTTTTGTTGAACTGTATATTGCACCAATGTCACCGTATATGATAGATGATATAGAATGATCAAAGATCAGACACCCAATTTCCTCCCCAGAGAGCTTTCAGGCTTCCAACAAAATACTTATACCGTGTGATCAAAAAGCAGTTTCATATAAAATTGAGATTGTTATATTAGTTGTGAATTTTTTTTACTAGTTAATTTATATTTGAGTAAGGTAATAATTTTTTTAATGATAATAACTTTAGGTTTACCGAAATTTAAAATTTTATAAAAATTTAACTAATTGATTAAAGTACGGCAGACGATGAGCTAGGTTAATTAATTGCTAAAATAAATTGGTCCTCCTCATCTTGTAAAAGTACGTGATCAGATGAGGAGGAAACAGGAGAGTTGAGGTGTCCCTTTCATTTTGGAAATAAGAAAGCCGACAATGGAAAAAATGGAGCAATGATTAGCGTTAACTAGTGATAATGTTGTCATCAATGTCTAATTGGCGACGGCATATTGGAAAAAGAGGGCTCGGAAACGTTGACATGTACAAGGCATTGGTGGAAATTTCTTGCACCGTGTATGCCATGAGCGGGGGTTCTATTTGCGCATCTTAAACAACATCAGGGATCTGAAAGTTTGTTTGCATCTGACGGAAATGTTCAAAAATAAAAAAACTTAATAGATGGATGATTAAGTCAACATCGCTAACTACATAATTAATAGGATCGTACTGTTATTGAGTTTATGTTAAAATGATTGGGTGTTGGCTGAGAAAAGATTTAACGATCAAGATTCGTACGTAGTCTGTATATTATATTACAGATACTAACAAAATAATAATAATTATGCATAAAGCCCTTATCAATAGATATAACATGTCAAATTCGGGGACATCACCTTGCATTAATTCTTGCAACTTGGAGAAAGACAGAGAAATTGTTGATTAAAATTTTTTCATTCTTGCAAGAATAACGTGTCGTCATTTATTGAATATCTCTCACTACCGTCGTCAGAAAAAGTAAATTACAGACAATTTTACATTTGAGAAAAGTGTTTTCAAATGTAACCTTAAATTCAACTTTACTTGGTAGCTCTTTTTTTTTTTTTTAGGAAATTTGAAAACACAGACGTGAGATTATTTTCAGTTATGTTTTGCTGCAATCCAATTTAAAGTTTGTAGCCACTTTAAAATTTTCAATGACTGCATCCATCAAAAAGTTAGAGATAAGCATCATATTACTGCAGGTACTTATCATTTGTTTACTTCAACTCTAACTATTTTTAACAAACAATAAAACTTCACACAATAACAATATTTAAAATTTAACTTTAACTATTATCGGTATAACTTCAATTATGTATAGTTAAAGTTAAAATATTAATTTACCAGACAACATAACTACAACTTCGCTAACTGCCGAACCCATTCTCCTTCACCAGATTTCCTCCTCCAAAGCTGACCTTCATCGGATCTCCTCCTTCTTCTCCCCCCTTTCCTGTGTGCACCCTATGAACCCCAAATCACCCGGGGGTGGAATGGTTGTCAGGTCACTGGGGTGTGTGTGAGGGGCGTGAAGGGGGGCAAGGGTTGGTTGTGCGGCGGCCAACGGGCAGGTGGGGGCAACAGATGGGACGGTCAAACAAAACGTTGATTTTTAATAATAAATATTTTTTAAAATTTTAATTATTTAAATATTAAATAAATATAAATAATAAATTAATTAAAAAATTATACTAGTTAACATTATTAACGAGACAAATAATGATTTTTGTACCAACTTATCTGAGTTAGTCCATTAATTTTATAAATTATACTAATACGACACCGATTAACAAATCTAGATGCGCTGACGCAATTGGCTCGGTTGAACGGACAAAGCCCTTTGTCTTCTTCCATTCACAAGTCCGTGGGTTGTTCGTCGACCATTGTTGTTGGAGAAGAAAAGATAAAAATATTAAAACCTAAAATAAGAAAGAAAATAGTAAAATATAAATGGAGAAAATAAAATTAAAAATAGAAACGAAGGATAATGATAGAGGATAAAATCGAAAATAAATAAAAAGTAAAAATAGTCTCTCTCTCTTTTCGTAATATTTTTTGATTTTTGATTTATATGTTCGTAATATTTATATTTTTAAATTTTTTTAATGAATTATGCAGGTTTTATTTATATTTGAAGGTAAAATTTTTAGTTGTAAAAATAGTAAATTTTATTTTGTAATATAGGATTTATATGATCTTAATATTACATATTTATTTGTTAATAAACAGTACAAATATAAATAATTTTTAAAAATCATAATTATTATTTGATGTAATTATATATTTTAATTTTTATATACAACATGTCTTACAAATAAACTACGTGAATAAATTTCAGTTGAATATGATTTTGTTACGTTGGAGTATATCATTACTAATTTAACTCTAAAAAAATTTAACTTCAATAAAATGTTGTTATAGTACGGAAAAATAGAATTAACTTTAATAAAAATTTAATTTCAACAAAAATTTGTTACAATACAACTTCAACTTCAACTTCAGTTAAGCCAAAAGAGCTACAATTTCAACTCCACTTTGGTTTCATGATTCTTTTTAAAAATGTTACGATAGATTCGTGGGTTATTCCACAGTTCAACGACATCTCTTTTATTTTTCCTTTTTTTTCTTTTTTTTTTTGTATCGTTGTAGGCACCTCGGTCTAGGTTGGACCGGCCCATTTCTATTATGTTAGATTATGATTGTTTTAATATTTTTTAGTTATATTTACTGTATATTACAGTGATATGTATAGTTAATTAATCAAATAGCGATAAGATTGATATATAAGAATTTATAAATATAAAAAAACCACTCTCAAATATATCTTAGTCTCAACTATCTTTTTTTATTACCTCATTTTGATCTTTTCTTGTATTTTCTATTTATCATGTTTGGTAGGATTTTGAACTAGTTTCTTTAAGTTGTATTTTTTTAATTAAAATTTTGTTTGTGGTCGATTCTAGTTAAGAGATTTGAATAAATTTAAAATTAAAATTAATTTTATAATTATTTAGCGGGTGTGAGATAGATTTCTTTCCGCAAAAAAAGTAATTAACGTTTGGTTCCAAAAGTAGTTTGGTTTTCTCTTTCTCTTCAAATGTGTGCATATGCGTGGGTTCAGATTTGGGGAGTACGGAAGCATATAAAATAAGGTCTCCATGGGGCCCACACATATTTGGTGTGTATTTTTTAAATATACCCAAGTACTGTTTTATCTGGGACGAAATACTATCATTTTCATCATCTTATTTCTAACAGATTTTTTTACAAAAAATTTAATTTTTTAAGAAATATTTATTTGTGTGCATCATCGTATTCGTGATATTGTTATTTCTCCATTATCGTAATAATAATATTTTAGAGTTAAATAAAAGCCTTGACCGCCTCGATCGCTGCACCGATGCGTCCACCGTTAAATATTTCCGATGGCCAAACAATTTGTTTTTTTAGAAAAAAAACAATCGACAGGACTCAGGAGGAGCGACAGAAATAGAGAGGACAAGGACAGGTGGACAACATGATGAAAGAAAACCATCCACAGATGTGACAACTAACAAGGGCCATCGCAATTATTTATAAATCATTCATATTTTTCATATTCTTTTCTGATACTGCTTTTTTTTTTTTTCATTTGAAGTTTGAATTCGATTCAAAGTTGCGAGCATGGTTTTTAATTAACTAGATTATTATGATTGATTATTAGTCCACCTTTTAAAATTTTTAAATCATATCCACTAGATCACCATTTAATTATTCGCGTCCCTTCGTAAATAATTATGGCACGAGAACGGGGATGACAGCGCAGGCCTGCGTAAAATAATGTGACGCTGCTTTGTTTTCTCGCAGCGTCGCGTGGGACGCTGTTAAGCATTAATGATATCGCTGTTTAGGAAAAAAACAGGTGATTAGAAATTCGTTGTCTTCTTTTTGGCATAAATTATGAATATCGTTATTTTTTATCGATTAAATTATCAGGTGATGGCTTACTTTCACTTATTATAAGGAATGGGATTTTGAATTTTGAATAATTAAATATGCGTCAGGGACTTTTAAATTCACCGATAATAGTTGAGTTTGTTTGTTTTAATTTCTCCTGTAAAGTGTAGAATCAAATATACTTGTCTGTGATATTTTTCAATGTTTAAATCATGATAAAAGAAGAACAATATAATGATTTATAGGTTGATAGTACACGGTTGAAAATTTAATTGCATTTAGGTCATGTTTATTTAAGAAGAATTCCAATGATGTAGAGTATTTGTGATTGGAGTTGTTATAATATCGATAAATAATATTAAGTTATACATTACAAACAATTTACTGTAGTTAGAATTAACTTATAAAAAATTTCAAATAAATGTAATTTTCAATTTTAATTAACAAATAATTCTAACAAACTCCAACTACAATACAATCAAGCTAAAATTGAAATTTAAGCTACAAACAAACACAATCTTAGGCACCGTTTATGTGTTTTGCTTCGTCACACTCAGAGTGGAGAAAAGTGATTCTTGAAGTGTTTGTGGTGAATAACTTTTGCTTGTATTGCATAATACTTAATCAAAGTATCTAATTAGGTATTATGAACAAGTAAACCTTTGTTTGATCTTGTCCACTTTTTTCTTTTCTTTCCTCTTTACTTTCTTCACGTAGATGACCTCATTTCCCCACTTTTCCCTGTCCCCTTTATTGCAATGCTCATGATCTTTTATCACGTCGATCACTGTCCGTTTGAAGTTATTTTTGCACAAGTCATCATCATTGATATTACCTTCATTCTCCTTCGTCGCTCTCCCTTTCTTCCATTTTCCCTCAAAATCAATTTTCTTTTCTCACCAATGATTGTCTCTTTGCTCGTTGTCAAGAACCTCTTTTTTACATTTGATTAACAACTTATGCATTTTGGACTCGCACAACTTTCTTCATCTTTCCAAATATTGTATGTAAAATTTAACTTATGTTGGTATTTATTTGACAATTTAATTTGATCAATGTAAAATAATATTATTTAAAATATATAAATATTGATGTGATGAAAGACATGATAACAAAATAATAAAATGCATATATTAAGAAATATGAAATTATGAAAATAAGAGTAATTTTGAGAATTAAAAATACGGGTACATGAATGGACATGTTAGAAATATTTAGATCTACAGGAGGGTGCTTGTGAAGTCTTCAACTTTATTGTCATTGCATATGGTACAAATACTTGGTTCTAACCGTGAGACGAGAAGTATTTGTGGACCAATAAATATACAGGGATCATACGTGGCCTCGACCTGTCTACACAAAATAAAACAAAGATCTCACAATCAAGCACTTTACCATTTCAAGCTAAAACCATGGCTTTCATGCCATTTAAAGTGAATGAGTGTATATCCAAGGCATTTGTTGTCAGCCGATGTATGTTGAATTGCTTTTGAGGAACGGTTGCATTTTTTTTGAAAAATATTATTTTAAGATAATTCGAGTAAAATATTGAATACGAAGTTATAAATTCAGTATAAAAAATTTAATTATTAAAATATTATTTTAGTGATAGGAAAAATGAATCAATCAAATGTGGTTGAAAAGCAATACATTAGAGGATGGTTGGAAAGGAAACGAGTCTTGTGCGCGGAGATCTACGTCATGTTACCATTGTAATTGTTTGTTGATAACGATGGGACTTTGGTTGACGTATTTTTATAATAACAAGTTTTAGATTTCGTTTGATGATAACTTTAATTTTAATAAGAAGATAAGCATAGTAGAATAAGAAATTACATTGTAAAATAAAAATTTATGAAATCAAACCTTACATTCAAAGATATTTAAATTATAATAGAAGGTCTGGGCAGTTACATGGGGACGGACGGACGGACGGACGGACGGGAAGAGTAGTGTTGTTTGCTCTCTCCCTTCCCGCTGTCCAAGACGGGCGGGCGGTGGCGGTGCGGCGTGCAGTGTTAGGAAGGGAGACGGTCCGTTACCACCCCCTCCCACCCGTCAGTCCTCATCGGTCGTTCCCATTGGAAATGAAGGCGGCCGGCCCGTAGTGCACCGGCGCGCAGAGGAGAAGAGAGGTTGATTGGGCGGGGAAAGGTCTCCGATGAACCACAGAACGAGGAGATAGGACGAGGGGAAGAAAGAAAAAGGAAAAAACGCAGGAAGCTGGTGTGGTAGGGGGGAGGTGGAGGAGGAGGAGGAGCAGCACTCGGAGCAAGGGACCTCGCTCACACTCCACACCCTCTCTAACCTTCGAGTAGGTACTACTAGAACAATAATAACAACAAAAACTGGTGGAGGGAGCCCCCGAGCTTACGGTTCTCGCTTCACCTTTGGAAAATCCAAAATAGAAAGAGCGAGAAGTAGAGAGGGCTTTGCCCGGTGGGTGGTCGTGCCGGTGTGCACCTACCCCTCTCCTCTCCTCTCATCTCGTCTCTTATGACTGCGACTGTGAAGCAGTGTGGTAAGAAGAGATGGAGATCAGGAGATGAAGCTCGTGTTTTCTTGTTTCATGTCCGCTTCCATCTCTCTCCCTCCCACCGATACTTCATCTCTTTTCATTCGGCGGGCGTGGGCTCTTTTTCCCTTTCTCCACGGGAACAGTAGCTCTCCTTCTTTCTGGTTTTCTCTTGCCTCTTTAATCCTTTTTTTTTGTTTTTTTAAATTTTTGTTTTTTTTAAAATGAACAGCAGGGAGCACGGGAAACCGAGGCGAAAGAAGAGGGGGAAGCAAAGGGAAAGGGGAGACCTGTTTCTTTCCTACTACTGCTGCTGCTTCCTGATTACTTCTCCTCCGCTGCGTTTTCTCCGACGATCCAGTCCGCCATGGACGCCTACGAAGCAACCAGAGTAGTGTTTTCGAGGATTCAGAGTCTGGACCCCGACAACGCCGCCAAGATCATGGGCCTGCTACTGATTCAAGACCATGGCGAGAAGGAGATGATACGCATCGCGTTCGGCCCGGAGACCCTTGTCCACTCCATCGTCCTCAAGGCAAGGAAGGAACTTGGTCTTCTCCCACCTTCCACTCCGTCCACACCGTCGTCTCCCTCCCCCTTCTCTCGCCAGAACTCCGCCTCCCGCCTCTTAGGCGGCGGCGGCGGTGGCGGTGGTAGCAGCAGTGGTCTCCCTTCCCCCTCCTCGTGGGCTCCGCCCCCTGTCTTCTCCCGGAGCAACAGCGCCAACGCTAACGGGAGCAACGCCCTAACTTCCGCCGTCGACGACCTGCAGAACCCAGAAGAGATTTTGGCGGCGGCTTCTTCGGCAACTTCTTCTTTCTACGGTGCCGATCTCATCGACGACTTCCAGCTCCAAGACCAACTGTCTTACCTCAGCGGCCCGTCGGGTGCCAACTCTCCAAGCTCCTCCATCCACGGCTTCCCCCTCGGACCCAAGGGCGGCAACTCAGACCTCTTCTATTCAGACATCGCCACCGCGGAGTGCCGGAGCCCAAGCAGCAATGGTGGGGACAACGTGCTCTTCCCCTACACGAGCTGGGGGGGAGGCTTGAATGGTCACCATCGCAGGAGCTGCTCCCTCGCCGACCTCTACTTGAGTTCCGACTCCTCTGGATTTGGTTGGAAGCCTTGCCTCTACTTCGCCAGAGGCTACTGCAAGAACGGGAGCAGCTGCAGGTTCCAACACGGGCTCCCCGACGACGTCACTGCGAGCGCCGCCGTTGCCGCCGCCATGTCCGGGAGCAAGATGGACGCGATGGAGCAGCAGCAGTGCCAGGAGCTTCTTCTTAGGTCCAAAAGCCAGCGGCCTGGCAGCGTCGCTTCGTCCCATCTCATGCCTTCCGCCGCATCTTTTCCCTACGCCACTTCTGCCCCCTCACCCACCTCTGGCAAGTGCATCAACTACTTTCTGCAACAGCAACAAAACGATAGGTACTCTCCTCCAACCTCCCAAGCTCTTCCCTTTTTATTCTCAGAACATGCTTTTGTTACTTGTTTGCTCCTTCCGTCCATGGCTTGTTTGTGAGGCATTCTGCTGTTTGCCCTCTCAGAGCCGCCGCGGCCGCAGCTGCACTGATGTTTGGCGGCGGCGACGACTCGCACAGGTTCTTTGGGCGATCCCGGATGGACAGATACGATTATGCTGGTCTGGTGAATCCTGGGTCTCGGCAGATCTACCTGACCTTCCCGGCAGATAGCACTTTCAGGGAGGAGGATGTCTCCAACTACTTCAGGTTCGTTCACCACATCCCGCAAACGCCACCACTCAAAGTCTTTGTATTTTGTCGTTGGTCTCCTACTCCCACGACTAATGGTGTTTGTATAATGGGTTGTGTGTGCTTGAAGCATCTATGGACCAGTGCAGGATGTTAGAATACCATATCAGCAGAAGAGGATGTTTGGGTTTGTGACCTTTGTCTATCCCGAGACCGTGAAGCTGATACTGGCAAAGGGCAATCCTCATTTCGTCTGCGATGCCCGAGTCCTCGTCAAGCCTTACAAGGAGAAGGGGAAGCTTCCCGACAAGTACTGGCATTATTATCTCACATATCGCCTTCTTTACACCTGTTGGACCAATTCTTCTTCGAAAATCATCCTTTTGGTTGTTGGCAGGAAGCTGCAACAGCAGCAGCATCAGTCTGAAAGAGGTGATTTCTCTTGCTGCACCACTCCCACTGGTCTGGACTCAAGAGACCCCTTCGATCTCCAACAGCTTGGTTGCTTTCTATTTCTTCTGATTTTGATCTGGGCTTTCTCTTAATTTCCTTTGCGTCTAATCTGCTCTTTTCTTTTTCGTGGGCGGGGTTGGCGAACAGGAGCCAGAATAACGCACAATAGCCAGGAGCTGCAGCTCCGGAGGAAACTAGAAGAACAGCAACAAGCCGCTGAGCTGCAGCAGGCAATAGAGCTCCAAGGTAGACGTTTCGCAGGTCTCCAGTTGCTTGACCTCAAGAATCGGAATGCCTCTCTTTCCTCTCCGACCTCCATCCACACTCCCACCACCATCGGCGCTCCTACCTCCAACATCACCTCCGCCGCCAACCATGAGGAAGCAGCACCAAGCGAAGGTAACAGTGGCGGTAATACCACCATTATTATCCATCCATAAAAAAATCAAGCGCATTGTTCTAAGTTGCTTCAGAAGGAGATGGCAATTGTCTCTCTTGTTCCTAAAGATTCGAGCCCTTTGGCTTTGTAGTTAAGTGCTCGACTCCTGTTGCTGCCGCTGCAGCTGCCCCTGGTGCCGAGCAGAATAACAAGACGACAGTCAACGCTGCGGCTAACATCAACGCCGATAAGGTGGAATCCGCTGGAGTGGAGGGGAGACTCATCAATGACGATAGCGACTTCCAAGAAAGGTAAAAGTTGGATGGAAAATCATTTAAAAATTTGACCTTTTTCTCCTCTCTCCGTTACAAAATGTTTTGATAAAAATAGTATTTTCACGTTTAGTAGAATTCGAACGTTAACAGTTACAAATATTTTTTTCTTGACAACTGAGTTATCGTAGTTGATTTTTTCTTTTTCTTGCCGAAATCTTACCATGGTCCAAGGCATTTTCGTTTACCACCATCATACAAGATCCATCAATGTACCCAACATACCGTGGTGTTCGCATAGCGCAGAGATTTGAGATACGGGCGTTTCAAATTTATCCGTGGCCGTGATGTTTTTCCGGCGATCTCCTTCAATTTTCTTCAAATGCCAATCTCTCGTTTTGTGCGATCTTTGTTTTGTTTTTCAACTTCTAATGTGGGTGATGGAATTGTACAGTGCGGAGCACAATCTACCTGATAGCCCATTTGCCTCCCCAACCAAGTCATCCTTCACCGGCACCTCTTTCTCCATGGTTTCTGAAGCGACGGAGATGGCTTCCAGCACCAACAGTGGCAGTCTCCTCCTAGCACCCCCCTCATTGGACATGGCATCCATCAAATCTTGCTTCTTCGCAATGCCCAGGTATCTTCCATATTCCGGTTGTTATTCGTGGGTGATGATGATGAGATGAAGCTTTTCGTGGGAAAAAAATGACGACGATGCTGAGTTCTAGTCCATGTTTGACGTTGGGTTTGGCAACATTGACGGTTTCAGGTTTTCTTCCTCCGGCCATGGTGCAGTCGGCCTATGAGGCCGCCGGCCCTGGGGGCAATGGTGGGCGCCCTCCCTCCCATGGGTGAGAGATCCTGATCCAAATCTCCCTTTATGCAAGCATGGATGTGCATTTTCCCCGACACTTAATGCTGACTCTTTACTTCCTTTCCGTTGGGGTCTTTGATTGTATGATGGCAGGGGTAGGGAAAAAAAAGGAACAAAAAACACAAAGAAAAAGAGAAACTAAAAGGTTAAGGTAAGTAACGTGTAATGTAAAGAAGGCAGGAAAAGGAAAAGCAGTAGGAAGGACAGTGGTAGCAGCAGTATGGAATTAGCTTTAGCTTTAGCTATTCACGAGAAGTCAGTCATCTCCCACGGTGAAAAGAGAGAATCCAGAGACTGGCTCGCGATGGTGATGGATGGACGAAGAGGAGTGAAGGAAAAGTAGCAGAAGCACAAGTGTTCCCACAGTACAACAGTAATACTTAATCTTTATACGTGATAAAGAATAATGTGTTTGATTTATCAAAGAATACTACTCTACCAGTACTCAGTCACAGGAAAAGGAGAACAAGGCAGTACAGATGCACGATGTACCGGCTCCTCTCTCCTCCTCTCTTTCGTTTTCCTTCCCTTGACGTCATGAAAAGAATGGGACTAAATACTATTAGGTTCGTAATCACCGTTATTACTACTAGTACTACTAATAATAACCCCCGCATCCCCCCAACCTTTCCGTCTTCCCACTCTTCGGCATGCCTGCTTAAAAGCCCGGTGCATTTAGATTTTAGACGGTCGTCTGACGGTTCTCTGTGACCGCCAAAGGAAGCGACTTTCCTCACGGTTCTTTTAGATGGAGAGAACAGATGAAGCAGCAGCAGCAGCAGCAGCAGCGAAGAGGAAGCAGACAGTGGTTGGCTGTGTTTGTTCTTTTTTCCTTTTTAGGTGTGAATCGCTTTGTTTTAAACACCCCAATCAACCTTACATGACGTCGATGAATTATGTATTGATCATGCCCAAGCTGTAACACAAATCCGAGAGCAAAGGGAACTCTTCGCCATTATCTAAGCTGTGTGCCAGCCTGTCTCCTTATCTTTCTCAGTGGTGGTGGTGGTTGGGAAAAATAAATTTACGTTGAAATCGAATTGAGTTAAATTAAGATTTCGTTTGATTTTAATTTTTTTTAACTCTTAAAATTATTTTTAATGTTATTATTATTATATAAATTTTTATTATTTAAATTATTACATAATTTTAATTTTATTTACAAAATTAATTTCAATTTTAACTTTATCTAATCTCAATTTCGTTTACGGATGTTTTTAACTGGTCAAGGTAAAATTTACAGTTACGATGTGTGACGTCTTCGCATGCCAGCCGTCGGAATTCAATGGCGTCTTCCTCCTCGTCGTGGACGGGTACGCTCGACTATCGGCCGGCACATGGAGATGACAGAGGCAAGGGTCCACGGCCGGGTGTCATCCGCGTTCGCTCCTACGCCTGCATTCTCCACAAATCTGGTCCAGCATTGGGCGCGGCATGTGTATTTCTTCGGGGGTGGCTTGGATTTTAGTTCCGGGTCGGTTCCTACCGGCCACGCCTCTTCGATCTCTGCTGTATGCACGTGACGGCCCACACTTCAACCACCTTATTTGTTTTGTCTTTTCCAATTTGTTTTTCAAAATAAATAGTAGGATATCTGATATCTGTTGAAAAGGCTAAACCTACGGAACGACCGTCTTGTTAAAAGTACCGACAAAAGAGGAAAAACAAAATAGTCAAGGTAACACAAAGGAGATATATATAATTTGAGAATTGGGAGTTTTAATTTTTTACACATTTTTATGTATTATATTATTATATAAAATTTTATATATAAATTTTTACATCATAATTTATTATATAATTTCAACATTATTTCTAAAATAATCAGTAATTTCAATTATTTGTAATTATTGAACTAGAAAATCTCGTCATCAAACGTACCTATAGATGTAATGTAAAAAAAGTGAGACAAATAAAAAGAGAGACCAAGAATAACGTCACGAAAATGTATTCTAGAGTTTTATTTTTTAAGGAATGATTATTATAAGGTGCAGTTTTATATCAAATGATGGAATTAATTGATTCTTCTGGAATTTCAGCGCGCTAGTCGTAATGATTTCTTATGAGACGTCTCTGGCGAATTAAATTCTTCGGTAGAATCTGACGGTTTTTTAAAATATAAAGTAGTATTTATTGCAGTCGATTTATTTCTTATGAGAGATGATAGCAACGATTATTGTATTTTATGATATATGAACTATAATGCACGTGTATTCTCAAAATTTATCTGAAATGTGGATTTTAACTATATATACATGAACTTTAATTTTGAAAAATAAGCAGGATGGTTTGCCGATCAGTTTCCCAGAGTGATAATGTCATGGCTGGTTCGACTGCTCTCAACTGATTATACTTCAATCACTTCAAACCAAAACTAGTGAACCTTCAATCCAATTTCTAATTCGGCTTCAAAAATCCAAGTACGATTTGTCAAAGTCCTGTGATGTGGTAGCAAGAATTATTGCAGTACAAAGTCTTCTGATGTGTAAAAAGGCAAGACTTTTTAAGAATTTACAGGAGAATATATAATCACCCTCATAAATCTATCGGTACGTGGTTATTATATTTTTGAAGGATATATCCAACGCAACTCCGAAAATAATTCTATCGTTACGATACAAATGCATTAGAATAATCGGACATGTTTTGTTTGTCTTTTCATGTCCCCTGGCTGGCGCGCGCGTCTCATTTTTTTTTACATGGTAGGCTCATGAGGTCTTTATCATTACAATACAACTAAAAGCCTGTCGTTGAAGATCCCTCCCTTCAAAAACTGCTGGGATTCCATAAAAACCCAATCTTAAATGAAGTACACATGCACCTGATCAGGCTGTATTTTATAAGCACGTACGGTATGTACATTGACCGAGACAGTGCATATATAGTCTCTTCTATTAATTCAAAAAAGTACGTTATTGCACAACCATCATGGAAAGGTACTGGGATCCACCGTCTCCAGCTAATTCTTACCAAGTCGTTCGTAACGCAAAGGTGTTTCTACGTGATTTGTGGTTAACCCACATGTTGATTAATGAAAATGGAAACTTCTGTCTCCGTCAAAGAGGGTACAAAACTATGCCTACCAGCCTCGCCCCACTTAAAAAGATCGACGTGTCTCTTCCCCACTCATTAATTAAATGCATGGAACAAAAAGTGACTTTAGCTATTAATCACGTCAACGTCCTTAATCATTGCTGGTATGGAGAATAAAAGACCGGGCTTAGTTAGAGGAACAGGCCAGAGTTTCTTATTATACGAATTTTTATTTTATAATTTACCATACAGTTTTAATACCATTTGATAAACTACTTTCAAGTTTAACTTTTCACAGCAGTTCAACTCCCATTTCCCAAACGTACCCTTAATATGTGTTGGTTAATTGAGCCATATCATGCAGTTGATTTGAATTTTTTTCAAGTACGTCTTGCATATACGATTATTCTCATCTTTACAGCAACATGAGATGATAGCTCATGTAAGCACAGATATCATGATAATTATAAAAGATTTCTATGTTTCATGGAAAGATGCCAGAATGGGGTGAATTTGTATTTTAAGATACTATGGTCTTTTTCTTATTAGTCAATTAATTTTAGTAAAATAAATCTTATTATGATATATATCTAGTTCACGTATATATATTTGTAAGTTAAGTTTATATACGAAAGACTCAGCAAATTACACAAAAGTATGTTTTGAAATATATAAGTTTTATTCTCATATCGCAAGAAAAGTGATGAACTTAAGCTTTAAAATAGTGAGAGATGGGAGGAGGAAAAAAAAAAGAGATGAGATACAGGGTGTGGCCCAACACCATTTCTGGGCGTTGGGCAATCAAACCGTGATGAATGAGTTCAGCACTTCACTGGCATGAAGCCAGGACCCACAGCTCTTATCATCGCCGATTCAGCTCGGCAGGGAGGACAATAATGGACTTCATGAAAGCTGCTTCGTAACCACTGACTGGTTTTCGAAAGAAAAAGAGAGAGGGAGAGGTAGGGTGGAGGTTGGATTATCTTTCAGTGAGACATCTTGTCGTTGTCTTCAAGAAAGAGGTCTCTACTGATTCCTACAGGAGCAAAGGAGACACTGATCAGTCCCAGTAATGTTCTTCAGAATTCATCCGTTCTTGTATTGATGGAGTAGCCCTTCTTGATCCGGACTGTTACAAGGTTTGAATATATTCTGAAGTTGATATAGGTTTCTGTCCCGTAATTAATAAACCAAAAAATCAATTAGATCTAGATGTTATTAATAAAAACAAACAAATATCGTTGTTCTTAATCTGTAAGTTATTAAGATCATTGACACCACGAAGTACGTGCGGCGCAGCACTGAAGTCCATGAATTAATTCGTCTGGTTCTCAATCACCGTGGCCATTTTTACGCCCCTCGCATGGTGAAAAAGACGAGGACGACACCGGAGAAATAAGAAAGGACAATTGGGAGAGATTTGGAGATTCCAGTCCTTGACATCTATTGGGTGCACTGCTCACGCTCGCTTTCCGAGAAGAAAAGGAAGACGCAGGCACGCAGGCCTCAGTGGTGCATGTGCCGCTGCCGTTCACGTGCTTCCCAACCCAGTTTGCCATTTGCCTTTTCCCCACCACCATCATCGATCCCTGCATGGTTGCCTTTTTTTTTTTAAAAAAAATTTTAGTGGAGTTATTATTTTCTCACGTTGAATCTTCCGGTTGACCGTGATAAATCGATCCACCAAAAATAAATTCGTACATCGGGAACTCTTCGATCTTTCCAAGTTCCCCTGTGACCGCACGGCCTGGCACCCCAACTGCTGATGAACACTACCAGATCGAGACCTGCTGAAGCCGTGCATGGTTTCAGATTCACGGTGGAATGGTCCAAACGACGTGCTTGAATTGGTTACTTACTGTCTTACCATCGCCTGTGAAGGAGGGGGAGAGGGGTTGTACATATGTAAGCAATAATGCAGGATGGTGTCGACGAAGAAGAAGGAGAAGGTGCATGGAGGAGTGAGTGGGTGAGGAAGCTGGTCAGGAATGCAGAATCCAGAGAACACAAGGTGTCCTCATGTGGAAGCATGTGCTGCTGTTGATGCTAATGGCGTGGAGGAGGCAAGAAAACAAAACTACTCCTGCTTGGGTACGTGCTCCTGCCGAAGACCACTCCATCTTTCCTTTTTCTTTTTTCTTTAAATGAAAAACTGATTTCACTATTTGCTGCTGTCTGCCGACGGATGACAGAGCAGAGTGGGCACCATAGTTGCTTCTGTGCGGTATCCAAACACGGAGGTGGAAGGGGGAGAAGAGAGCAGAACCCACCCTGTGCTTGGGATGCCTCTCTTTCCGGCGGTAAAGCAGGAGGAAAGTGCATGGTAAAGCCCAAAGCAACTTCTCATTTGTTCGTGCAAGTGCTTTTTCTTCTTTTGGGATGTATTTCTGGTAATAGAACAGATGGTCAATTACATCATTTACATGAGATCGTTTCATGTTGACACGAGTAAACGTGGGTTTATATTGGAATCCACCAAGTCAAAGCTCGACAAATTTATTAAATGTATCTAATTTGTTGTTAAGCTCACTGACAAATTTAAGAAGAAGACATAGATATTAAGATTTAGAGGCTAGCAGAAGAAGATATGTAATTACAAAATTTTTCAGGGATACCGAACGGAACAGAACAGAAATAGTCTTTCAGGTTGCGCGAAAATATATCGGAATTAGTTTTCTCCGTGAAATTGGAGAACCATGAAATAGGCGCAATCTTTAGATGGGCTGATGACGTTTAGGCCCAGTCCATCATCAGCCCACACGAGAAGGCCTTTTCGGCCCCTCCTCAAACCTACGTTCAGATCTCACGTCACGTCCCTTCGAATTCGAGGGTCCAGATCCCTCCGTAACGTCCAATGCCCTCCCCCAGCGTCCCCTCCCCTCCTCTCGCCCTCCCGCAGGGCCTCAGGTACGAGGCCAGCGTGGCATAGCCGCCGGGCTGCCGTCGTCCTCCTCATGTCGCCACTGTCAAAGAACGCTGTCGCTCCTTTGCTCCGTGGACAGCTATGGTGGAGCTTCCTCCCCAGTGCTCTAAGCTGGCGTGGTTCGATACTTGTTGAGGATCTTCGTTTGCCATTTCAGCAGTTCGAATTTTCCCACTCTGACGGACGCGACGGTTCCCAAAGAGACGTCTGGGAACTAAGCTTGGGAAGAAAAGGCGTTTCGTTCTCATTCATTCGGTGATTCCTAAGGTGTCCCTACGAAATTTTAACACTGAAATCTCTTATTTTTCAATTAAAATTTAATATGTTATTAGTCACTTTATATCATAATCATTAAATTTTCAAATTAACATGAGTTGTGTTCATTAATATTTTTTGATTTAAAAATTGATAGTTGAAGTTCAACAGAAATGGGTCAATTTTAAGATATCTCTGCCAATAACCAATACTTATTTAATTTAAGTAAATTTTTTGCCGTATTTAATTTGTTTGACGCTAGAGATGTAAATTAAGCAGAACCCAATCAGGCACGACCCAGGCACGATCGGCTGGGTTGTGCCAGAGTGTGGGCCCACTTTCAAACCTCAGTCCAACCCATAGATCAAACCCGTACCATGTTGGCTCACGAGCTGCACATGAAAGATCAGAAGAAATAGGTTCATTTTGTTTGAGCAGCAAATAAATTCAATTATTTAATCTATGACTCTCATGGGATACCAGATTCCCTGGGATGCAGATTTCAATTGCTTGCAAAACGCGCATATCAAATTTTGTGTTGGATAACTGAATGTGAAGTTGTAAATTTCTTCTTTAGAGGTGTATTGATGCAAATACTTTTTGAGTTTTGACAATGTAGATGTACTTCCACTGGACACCAGCAAGGATGGTGGTCACTTATTTCTATTAGGTTTCGTTGGTCACATGAATCTTTTCTTTCCACCTATAACAACAACAACAACTCAAACTGTAATCTCACTACAAGGAGTCGATCGTATGCATAATTTTCTTCCATGTATTTGATACAAGAGGATTTTGGTAAAATAACTTTGGTGTTAAGGAACGTCTGCATGGCAAGAATTGTAAGCAGCTACATCTACAATCATTTGTATTTGTTGTTGTACACGATGACTCCAGAATGTTATGGTGGTGATTTGATTTGCAATGAACCGTATTGCACTTCAATCAATAATAGACAAATGAGTAGGATTGAAGTCTAGTATAGATACCCTGACGGTAAGACTCTTGGAAAGAAGGTGTTTGATGTTATCAACAAACACTCATTTTGAGAGGAAGCAACTAAAGTAATGAATGTTATGTTGCCCGTCACCAAGGTACTTCCATAGATGGATGATGATATTCTATCTCAAATAGGTTCTAATTACATTGTGGATATCTTACAAGGTTTTGATTCTCTTAGTGTGTCTTCTTCTCTTGAAAGTAGTTATGAAGGTGATTCTCCTTGTGGTAATGACAGGTCAAGATGCAAAGAGTCTCCATATATGGTTCATCTCTAAGTTAGGGAAGTGGCCAAGAGTGCAATGATTGGGATGTTGCTTCTATTTTTTATTATTCTGAAGTTCAACAAATCTTACAAGTAAAAGATGCTTCCCACCACTTGACTCCTGATTATTATCAGCCACAACCATAGCGTCTACTAGCCTGCCAGGACATCTGTGTACCTTTTATATTTAGTCAACAATATACACCTATATGTTTTCTCAATTGTTCTTCACCAAGTCAAAGCCATGGGTGTTTTGTAAAGTACGGGCATGATTATGTCTACTGGAGAGAAAGTTAGTTAGGACTGGTGCATGGACAACACTAACAATTTGAAGAAGGAAGGCATTTTATTTGGTATTGGGGTGTATGAAAAGGTTGACTGTACATAATCAAGTACTTGTGTAATACTATTGTCTATATGTGAACAATATGTTCTATTACAACTTTCTAATATTAATGCATGGTATGTCTTTATCACAATAAATATTCAAAAATTAAAATAAATTATTTTTAAATATTTATTATTGTTAAATTTAGCTTGTCTTAATTTTTCATGTCAAAATTTGTATTTTTTGGGCATTTTTTGTGGACTCCTTGATTTTTACTATTTCCACTAACATTTCCACCGAAGTCCAACATGTGTCTTGTTTCGAAAGTATCAAAGTCCAACAAGACATTGATGTTGAAAACCTTGTTACACACAAGTTTCACCAGCATCTGCAAAAGGATCTTCAAAAATTGTCATGGTAATACCAGGTGTCTTAATTTGTCTTTGATGATTGCAGCTAGCTGCACTATGGTTCGTTAGATGCTGGGATTGAAATTTTAAAGACTAGTTCTGATGCTGGACATTTTTGCATTTTGGCAGGCTATCATGGTTCAAACTTCTAGTCGCTCTTATATTTTTTGCTAATTTTTTTTCTTAATATCACATTTTCAATTAATGCAAACTTTACACCTTTACTAAAAAAAGTTAATGCAAACTTTGCTATTTGAAGTGTGAAGAAGATGTGCTTGTTATTTGTTGAAATAATGCAAATTCCCGTGATTTTTATTTCAGGTTCCAATTGACGTACAATTTCAAAGTTCTGAAATGTGTGCTGGTATCCCAGTTGCCAAAGTTAAGTAAGCTTCCCAATTTTGCAGAGGCTGCCTAAAAGGTTCTGTGAGATTAGCATTGAAGATGCTAAGGCAAAGTATGTCATGTAATTTGGGCATCCCTGAATTTATTTCCTTGCGCTTAAAGGGCCTGGAGCAGATACAAGAGATTACGTTGCATCATCGGCTTGATAGTGAAATTTGGGGATTCCTTTGTGGAAACTGCCCGGTCACTTGGTAGTGACATTGAAGTTGCATCATCGGCTTGATTCATTTCATGATGTCATATGTTCCTGGATGCATAATATGATTTTCTAATGCAACTTCTTGCTTGGAATAAACAGTAAACCCTGAAGGAAACATCTTTACAACTAGGTACGTGCTTTATCAAGTTTGATCCATGGTGAATTCACATTTTTGCTAACTATGGGGTGGGGATATTTATTTTAAAAAAAATATTCTTGTGTGATTCGCAATTTTTTACTAAAAATGTTAACGTTTAGCATTTTTCCAATATAAACATAAAAGGGAGAACCATTTGTATCTCTACTGGTTATCTGCTTTGCCAAAAAGAAGGTGATCTTTTTTCTGCTATTTGTGGAAGTGTTTAGCTGATGACCAGTTTGCATTTGAGTAAACTATGATGAAGATACTATTTTAAAATTTAATAACTCACTTTGGACCTGAATTGGTTTGCTTTTGCAAAGGAAAAGGTAAAAGCATCCAGTCTGAAGTTAGATTTGGTTCACGTATTGGGCTAGGACTAGGGATATCTGGACCCAGCCTGACTAGGAAAGAATTGTGATACAAGTACACATACAACTTTTAAACAGAAATGAATATCTACATTCTATGGTAAAGAATAATGATGTCAGAAATGTTAGGAAAAAGAATCATATTATTTTGGAAGATCTTCGACCACCGTTGCATCATGCCATCATCTTGTGTTCATGCTCAAGGAGGAGCTGATTGACGTGGATTGTTCAACAGGTGCTCGTTGTTGTTTCTTTTCCCTATTCACTTGAATGTCTGTCATTTTGAAATCCTCCTTGGAAATCTAGTATGTTACAGGGAACAACTCTATTGTCCTGTGGTGATGTGGGAGGAGATTTGTTGCACCCTTCTTTGCATGTATTCAAATTAGCTCGGCTCCTTGTCATCATTTTGTGATTTTCAACATTGTCCCCAGACATTAGGTTTGGTAAGCTTGACTCCTAATAATCATGAACCAACGGTGAGAAAACAATAAAGAATATAAAATCCTTAAAAGTTATTGTAATTTTTAGCTAGTACCAGGAGTATAACTGTTGCACAATGTTTCAGGACCTCCAAGTTCATCCTGACATCGTCAAGGCTTCTGCAATAAATGGTAAGTTGCTCTGGTAAATTTGGAACAGGAAAGCAAACACTTTGTTCGAAAGGCTACCTGTGTTTCTGCTGCCCAAGACCGAAGTATGTGGCTAATGTTGCCATCTGAAAGGAAAGGTATGTGGTATAATCATTAGAAGAAGAAAAAGTAATCGTTGCATGGCCATGACAAGCATTGGACTCAATTTCGTAGTCATTGTATACCACAATCTCATTTATCTGCAAGGGGCATTTTGTTAATCTGAATATGATGAATTTAATTGTTTGACACGATAAATAATATTGCCGGTGTTTCCAAATGCAGGTGAGTTGACAAAAGGACTACATTCTACTCACTTTGAGATTCCCTGCCCTCTTTCCAAAGTGATGTGTCAAGACAGATAAGGAATCAATCATTCCAATGGGCTCCGGTGCTGGACGACCAATATCGGCAAATGCTTCCCGGATTCTTGCACAGTCGAACCTGCGGATGTTATGGCCTATCCATACCCGGCCTAAATTTGCATGTGCAAGACAGGTAATCCCATTGTTAGTTCTCTATCCTTTGCATGGCTAACCGACCCGGGCACAATCCGTTTGCTCATGAAGGAGCAAAGAAACTACAAAGCCGATCATGGTACATACGTTGCCTTTGTAATTTACTGGTTGGTACTTACCATTGAGGATGTCGAATATACGATCGGCAACCTCTTTGAACAAGGGAGCAGAGGCTACGGCGTGACGGGTTATGCCATTGCACCTTGCACTTCTCTCCGAGACGGCAGACAGGTCAGGTGGCCTGATTAGGGTGGAATAGCTCTCCATCTCTACCAGCTTCCTAGGGCAGACCAGCATTGCACCAAACTCAACCATCCAGAACCTCCTTACGGCCCTTACAGGAACTGTGGTTTCTACGTCTAAGAACACAACCACATCCCCCCTGCTCATGGTTCTCAACTCCCTCCCCACCTCAATCATTTCCTCGTTTCTGGCGCTTCTTACCAGGGTTGTTTGCAGGGATTTGCAGGCTTTTAAAAGGAGATGGAAATCTTTTGCCAAGCTTGTTTGTCGTGCAGTACAAGTTCCAGTTGGGGAGCAGGGGCAAATTTCTTGGGAGAAGGAAAAAGATGGGAGAGGATAAGGAATGATGCCAAGTACACACAACGGCAGCTGCAAAGTTGCAAAATCCTTCACGTTAATGTGCTTCCGGTATCTTGCAATGTCCACCTGAATGCCTTCTTCCTTTTCTTCCATGGCGGCTTGTTGTAGCTGTAGTTGCGCACGGGGGGTAGCGTAAGGCGCTGTTCAACCGTGGACTTGTGCTTCACTCTACGCTGAAACCATTTCCCAAGGGACAAGGATCTTCCCTGAATGGTGTCTTCGATCACGAAACAGGGTCACCTTGCCGTTGATTGCTAGTTTATGTCACGTGCTTTATTTATTTTGATGGTACGAGGGAATTGAGCTTTCCTAGGAATTTTTTAGGATATTCTTGTAATATCCCCTCTGGATATATCCAATTAGTTGTCAACGGACCTAACCTCGTATCATTCTACCGTTCCGACAGGTAACAACTAGTCACGAGACTTTACGGTCTTATTTATTTATCGAATTTTAACTCTTGTTATTATTAACTCCTAAGGTTAATAAATAGTATCAACAAATAATATTACACCGTATAATATTTCAAATAAACACAGCTTTAACGGTACTTGATAATAACTTCAAGTACCAATTTCAACAACAAATTTAGCGTATGTTTTACGCAATCTCTCGTTATGTTCTTCGTTGAGGTTATTTTATTGTTTGTGGGGGGTAACATTTGGAAACAGGTTTTTTTTACGTCAGTTTGGTGAAAAATTCTACGATGCGTTTAAAACACAAGTGTTTTACGATTATTTTCCTTTTCTTTCTCAAAATTGTTTATAAATGGCTTATCTAACGTTATCTAACATGCATGTTATTCTCAACTGCTTTCAATCATTGTTAGAAGGAAGCCGAAGACACGTGGACCCTTCTATGTATACCGTGCTATTGATGTTATCATTTTTCTTTTTCTTTTTCTTTTTCTTTTTTTCTAAAAAACATGATCGTCGATCGTCAAAAATATTTGTTTTGAATTTATTTCTTTTTGGAATTTTACGAACTTTTCTGTTTTCACGTTTCTTGTTACATAATTTGAAATAAGGACTCCTGCAATTTCAAAACTGTTGTTGTACTGTATAATTTTAAGGCCATTACCTAAGAATCTGATGTATTAACAGACTTACAAATATTTGATTTTTATACGTACTCTGTATCAGATACTAGTGTATTCGCTTACGCCCAGACCTCTTGAGATCACCACCTCGAGAATCGTTGCCTGAAGGCGACTTGCAGAAAGCAATCGGGCGTTAATTAGTCACACAACAACGGCTTCTTGAATGCGCGCTGTTGGTAGAGATTTGAATGCTTCCATCGCTTTGGTAATATGTGCATGTCATTGACAGTGCTGCAAGCCAACATTGCTTTCGCCTTTACGAACAAATAAATTCTAATAATTCAAAGTTGATAGAACAATTTTACCCCCTACTATATATATAAATACATGTAACCACTGCCATTACTTTCGTTGGACAAATAAATTCCGATGATTCAGAGTTGATAGAACAATTTTAAGCCCTACCACATATATTTATATAAACAGTGATCCGGTGGACAAAAGTGATAATTACGCGCGTGGAAGGCAGCATTTCCCTCTCTTATTTATCCATCAGATATGTGCATACAACTACCGCGTAAGTAAAGTATTTCGATTTAATTGACAATAAGTAAAGCTACACTCATCGTTGCGAGATTTTCGCATTGTATTGTAAAATTTTACGATGATATTTTATTATAAAATTAATTAATGATAGATAAAGGAATTCATGGTGTTACGTAATTATTTTTGCCTACAGCGCGTACGGTTGTCGTTTACAATTTGAATTCGTTGACTTTTTTATTTATCAAGCAATTAAAATGGTGGTGTGGTCATCCACGCCGTTGATTACCGTCCCGTCACGAGAGCGAAATGGCACCCGTCCCACGCGATCTCTCGAGAAGAAAATGCTTTTACCAGTTATTATATTCTCGATTTCTCCGGTGCGTGATTTTTACGTAAAAAAACTTGTCTGCGTGTCTTTTTCTTTCAATAAAAACTAGCTATATATATACAATATATATAAAATAATCGGACGTGGTCGAACACACGTCAAAATCAACCAAGAAAAACAAAACAAATTCCTTATAATCTAATCAAAACAAGTTCACATTGAATGAGCAAAGAATTTAAATTTTAGGTTTTTACATCTTCAATATCTCCTTCCATCGAAATACGAAAATTCTTCGAATCAAGTTTGAAACGTGAATACCATGGTCATAAATTCATAAGCGAAAGATTGTATGAAATAATAAAATGATCTTTTATTTATATATGTAAATGTAAGCTAACTGTCAATTCAAATTCATTACAATAATTTAAAAAATTGTTAGAATGTTTTTCTAAATCATTATAACAATTTTTCTTCGTATCAAATCATAGATTTTGAACAATCTAAAATTTAATCTTAAATAACTAAATATCTCAAAAAGTTTCTTTAAGTAATAACAAATTCAAAAATCATTATAATGATTTTGTGAAATCGTTATATCGATTTTCCTTAAGTATCTAAAATTACAGATTTTCCTAGATTATTTCTCTAAGTAAATATTTTAAAAAAACTTACCTAGGGGTGGGGGTTTGTACATTTAGAATTAATAGGAAATTATGTGAAAATTTTCATCATTTCACGTGACTTCCTATTAATTCTAAATGTAGTGTCATTTTACAAAATTCATTATAATGATTTTACAAAATTATTATAATGATTTTCTTAAATTTCTTAATTTACAGGATTCTTTTTAATGGAATTATTTTTTGAAATGTTTCTTAAGTTTTTGGACAAAGTCAAAATTCGTTATAACATTTTTTCAAAATGTTATACCAATTTTCTTAGATGCTAAAATCATGTGAACTATCATATGAATAGTGAATCGTTATAAAGAATTGAAAAATTCATTATATCGATTTTGGCATGTGATGGTTTTAATATGTATGGACTTAGAATTTAAATAAGTAATCTATATTAATGTTCAAATCTTTTTGAATATGCTCGTGACTTGTCTTTATTGACTTCATCACATTTATCTTTAATTCCTGAAATTTCTTTAATAAGTTTCCTACAATTTCTTCATCATTTCATCCTCTTTAACTTTATAGCTTTGACTTAATTCTTCATGTCTTTGTTTTCTTCATGTTAAATTATTTGACATCATCAAAACTTATAAAAAGCGAGTTCTTATATAGTATTTTGGATTGAGCTTATCTTATGACTTTCTTGGGTAAAACTTATATATTAAGTTAGAAATTTACACTTTATAGGTCAATACGATTCTTAATACGAGAAAAAAAAATTATATTTTTTCCTCATAAAAAATATTTACTCTTATTATACTATTTGATAAAATATGTATATTATAAAGTAAAAATCTTTATAAATCTCATTTTCAAACGAAACTATAATCTTGTCGTTAAGAAAGAACGTTTGATTGGATTTCATCGAAGAGTTTGTTGCTGTTACCTTTTTTTTATATATAAATGTTTGAATATGAGTGTTTGTTGATTTTAAATCTAAATTATTTTTTCTTTTATTAAAAAATAACACCTACACTATTTGTTATTCTAAAATTTTATTAAATAAAATTTATAAAATCATTTATAAATGTTTACTATGCAAAATATATGTTTTAACAAATAATGTTATATATGTAGAGATTTTCATTATAATTATTAGAGAGAAAAATAGAAAGAAATTTTTTCACTTTAAAAATCATATCAATCTAAAAAAAATGTAAACTCGAGATTCACCTAACCTGTAAATTTTATCAAAAAAAACCTAAGAATTGTAATATACAATCTTAAATTAAAAAAATCATTTATGAATTGTCGACAATTAACATCTTAATTAAATGTACGTATCTACCTCATTAAAATGATTTTTTTTAATAGAAGTTTCCAATCTATTTATGGGACGAGAAACTAAATAACAGAAAAATGTAGAAGAACTAGGCTAAAACCTTACAATAAATAAAAACAGAGATAAACATAAATAAAACGAAGGTACAAACAATAAACAATTATAAGGATATAATTTTAGGTTTAAATCTAATCATGTATATCTTTAAATGGATGACGAAGATTCCAGAATTTTTTATGATACTCATCAGAATATTATGCGGTAGACAAAAGTTAACTATTGCACGAAAAATACGTAAGAAATAATTCACGCAAATAATATATTTTTCCACGTTATGTTCTTTGTCTTTTCGTCTCTTCTTTATTTACTTCTCTCTCACGTTCTTCGGCTTCTTTTCTTTTTTTAAATATCTTATTTATTTTCTTCCCCTTTCGTCTCTTACGTTTCTTTTTAAAATATCTTTAATGTTACTTAATTACGTGTTAACTTTAAATGGACATAAAATTTTTACAGTGGGATTTGTTCTCTAAACGTGGATGAAAAGGAAAATTTGAAAAAAATGTATCGTTGAAGTGTTAAATTTTTTGAATATTTTTAATTTTTAAAAAATTAAATATAAATTTTTTATATTTTTATAAGATATCTCATAAAAAAAAAATTATTTTCATATTTTTAAAATTTTAATAATAATAAAATTTTAAATTTTTTTATATTAATTGTTAGGAGACGCAAAAGTCCCCCAAATGTTGGCCTGATCCGGGAGTTTCTTCAAGGGCACGGCAGCTGCAGCATTTAATTTAGGATGATAACCCCTTAACCTAAAATTTGATTTGTTTATTGATAGAAGTTGAGAATTTCAATCTAAATTCAAGTTTATAAACGCACCGATTAGTTTAATTCGTTTGAAAACTTGCCGGAGTTATGTGTTGTAACTCTATTTAATTTGATTTTACTTGAAAATAAGATTTATAAAGATTTTTATTACACAGAATATATATCTTAATAAATATAATGATTTTTACTATACCTCTTTGGAAAAAAATTGAAAGAAATTTTCTTATCTTAGAAATTACGTCAACGTAAAAAATGTAAATTCTAAATTTACTTAACTTATTGGTTTTATCAAATAAAATCTTAATTTATTATAAAATTACGATAAATAATAACGTTCAAGTTAAAAAGTATAAAAAATAAAAAATAATTTTCGGAAAAAAAATAACGTTCAAGGAGATGAGGTTATCCCGTGGAATCGAGAGACGAGTGACAACTACCACCTCACACGTCTTAAGGCCTGTTTGTTTTTACTTCATAGTTGTTCTAATCAATGTGAAGAATTTAAATTAAGAAGAGTAAAATAAATAATATTATAGTTATATTATGTAAAATATATGAAAAAAATTTATTATGTAAAAATATAATAAGTTAAAATTATATAGAATTGAAATTAAAACTTTTGAAGTTAAAACCGACTGGGCAACGACACCTTCGAAATCATACCCTTCAACGAAAAAACCAGGTGACATCAAAATTTATGAGAATGTAAGTCAAATATTACTCCATAAAAAGTATAAACATTTATTATATGTGTACGGTGATAAATGTCTATCGACCATCTCATTCCACGGTGGATTTGTCGTTGTACCCTGATTATTGAATTTTTTAGAATTTTTCCTTTGTGTTTTATGAAAAGTGTGTCCGGTAAATCATAATACTCATCCCTTCTTCGCTTCCAGTTCCATCTCCCGATCTCCGTTCGCACGCCCCGCTGATTTGCTTGACTCTTCCGCGCGAGAGGAACGCTGGGGATAAAAAAGGAAGCATCTTTTTCCCTCCTCGTGCGGTGTTATTGTCGTCCCACTTCCTCTAGGGCGGCATTGATCGCAGGAGGAAATCGGCATTCCCCGTTGACCGTTGCCAAAATCCTTCCATTCCAGGGTAAACCGTTCGCCCCTCCCGCTCTTCATCAACCCTTTTGCTCCTTCGCTCCGAAGTGGGCACCCTAATGTGCCAACGGCGCCACCGCCACCAACACCATTACCTGCTGCTGCGGCACCGTTGAATGCGGTGTGGATGATGGACCTCCGTGCCCAACTTCGGCTACCTCGTTTCCATCAGAGGAGGAAGATGGGGTGCAGAGATGGCGGTGGCGGGCTGAAGAAATTGGGGGCGATGAGCAAGTGGGTGGTGAGGCTGGGGGCTAGTGTTGTTGTTTGGATGGTCTTCATCCAATGGATGTCTATCATGGAGCTCTGGCACCCGTCATGCTTCGATGGGCTTGTGAGGGATCTTAACCTGACCAATGTTTCAGTTAGGGAGGAGATTAAGTCGCTTGGCGGCGGTGGTTATGGTGGCATCCCTGATTCTGCATCCTCTCCACCCGCGCTGCTCCCACGAAGTGAGTACTTTTCTTTTCCATTCAGCGATTCCATCTCTTCTTCCCTTTTGTTCTCTTTGCTTTCCAATACTATGTTGGTTCATTATATTTGGTGAATGCTTCTGTTGTTTTGCGACTTTGTATTGGCCAAGCATCAGAAATCGAGGTTCAAGGTTGATTTGTTGTGAATTAGTCTGCTTCGTTTTGATAGAAGGATACTCGTTTTGACAATGCACGTTGAATTTTTTGGGCGTTGATGTGCCGTTGCCTCTGGGGAACTCCAATTCTGTACGTCAGTCTGATTTTTGGTTGTTTCTAAATGTTCGGACATTTAATTAATCATCGCTCTCATTCTAGTGGCGACAAATAAATATAAAAAAGGAATTTCTTTTGGTCGTTTTCCTTGTCCTCGATATAGTTTTGCTTTTAGATTTCAATTACCACCTACAAGTCCTTGTTTTCTTTCAACAACCAGTTAAATCAATTAGTCTAACAATAGTGGTGCAGTTGTATTTTGTCAGTGACCTCAACATTTGTTTTGTCCTGTGATGTACGTCAAACTTCAATCCTAAGAAGAAAGTGGATGATTTGTCCACTTTAGCTGACTGGTTGGTCTTCATCTATCAAAAGGATGTTCTAAAATAATATATATAGATTTCCGTTACACTTATATTTCATGATTTTTATTTGCAACTTTTGTGGTTTGCCCATGTATACAAGCTAATTCTCTCTATAAAGTTCTGGACTAATAGGTTAAATATATAAGGTGGAGTTGGTCTACTAGGAAAGTAAGGGAAGGTAAATCCTAACGTTACTAGTGTTTGTATATTTGAAAAGCAAAGAAAGCGAATTCCTCCACTTTCTTAGGTATAAAAGCTTTCATTCCTTAAATTTCCCTCTGCTTCCCTACAAAAAGACAAGGAATCGCCAATTCTGCTTGTCTGCCCTTGACTGCCCGACCTCTCCAACCTCTTTTACTCTCACCCCCCTGCCCAAGCCATTTGCTCCATCACCCATTATGCCCAACCTCCCCTCTTGCCCAAGTCATCCATTCCCCTACCCATTCTATTCGACCTCCCCAATCTCCCTTCTTGCCCCTAACCCCCTTGCCTAGGCCATCCATTTTGCCTCTTGTTCTACCTTACCTCCCCTCCCACACTTGATCCCCCACCCAAGCCATCTGTTTTGCTGCCCATTCCATCCAACCTTCCCTTTTACCCTAGAACCCTTACCTAGGCCATTCGTTCTGCTACCTGACCTCCCCTCTTGCCCTTACGTCCAGAATATTTTCAAACATTTTGCTGAGAATTCAATTTTCACTGATATAATTCATTTAAATATATTTTCCAAGAAGCATTCAAATAGAATAATTCAAATTCATCATAATATTTTCAATATATTCTTTTCATAAGCTAGAAACATTTTTTTTTATTGATTGACATATGTTTTTTAAAAACTTGATTGGAGCTAGTTTTTATTCAAATCTAATAGATATTGTTTGCTTTCTCTTTAATAAACTTTCTTCAAATTCTTGGAAATGCACAAACACCCAAATTTTAGATTCTTTTAAATTCCAAGATAGGCAAAACATCAGGAAAGTGGAGAAAAAGAAAGTACTTTCGTTTACTTTCTATTTCTTGTGAATTTCCTTTGATTCTTGATTTTTTTTTCTCTACTTTCCAAGTACACAAAGAATCCCTAAGTTACAATCATAGAGTTTTCATGCTTGCTTTTTAATGAGAACTCTTTTAAGTCTCAATATGAAGTTGGTTATATGTTCTTTTTTAACTAAGAAAAGAATCTTAGCTAGAGATTGTGAGAAATATTCTTCAATGGTAAAAAAGATTGAAGCATGATCATTCTCCTTTTCAAGGGGTTGAAAGCTGTATTGTTTGGTGTTGAGTGTTAAATAAATGATTGAAAATGATGCATTCACACAGGTCTCTGCATTGTTTATTTGATGGAACTATTGCAAGTGGCTAGTTTCAAATTTTTAGGCTTTATCTATAAAAGCTGCATTGCTGCTTAGTTATAAATGTGGAATTTGGATCTCTGTTTCCCATCATTTAGCTAACTTCCATTTGTGCTTTGAATTGGAAGCTTGCAGTTAGGCTAGCATACACTCCTGCTTCAGCACCATCAAATTTTCCTGGTTACCTTTTAATTTAAATTTGTGAAGATATCTAGAAATCTAATGCCATTCTCTTTCTAGATAAAATATAAATGCTGAATGCAGAGTTTAAATAGTTTTCCTTGAATATTCCACCTAGTAATTCTCATTGCACTTTAGGTATTGCATCTATGGAGGTCACATATTCCTTGTTTTCATACTGGAATCTACCATGAAGCTTTTGCTAGTTGTGTTATCTTAATAAAAAAATCAGCAACCATATATTTCACATACTTTTTGAAATATGATTTCTAATTTATACTATAATTCTTCCAGACGAACATTTGGCAAAATCTTCACTTCTTTCTGTTACAGGCAATATGCTGGTTATTCTTATCTATTGTTTTCTGCTAAAATTTTTTTTTTGTTGCTAAAATTGCTTTTATCAGGTGCGGTCAAATCACCTTACATCTGACTTTTTAGAGATAACACATTGTCAATTGCCATTTGAATTCTGATCAATCAAAGATTACCTTTTTGTCTAAACAATTCTCGACCAAAATGTGCAGGGATGTACAGAAATAATGGTTATCTTCGAGTATC
Source organism: Amphibolis antarctica (assembly GCA_024699675.1). NCBI lineage: Eukaryota > Viridiplantae > Streptophyta > Magnoliopsida > Alismatales > Cymodoceaceae > Amphibolis > Amphibolis antarctica. The sequence continues at coordinate 32,144 of JAMKPZ010001932.1, forward strand.
TTGTAATGGAGGCTTGAACCAGATGCGAGCTGCAGTATGTTAATTTAAGATCCCTATTTGTTATTTTACATCTGGACTCTTGGTGCAAGCATTCCTTGACTTGTATGTTCTGATCACGCTGTTCCAATTGCAGATTTGTGATATGGTAGCCATTTCTCGCTATCTAAATTTGACATTGTTGGTACCAGAGCTTGATAAAAGATCATTTTGGGCTGATCCTAGGTATGAAGATTTATTTTCAAGTAAGTTCTATTCTTGAATATGAGAATTTTGCTTCATGTCTTTCATTTTCTAAATAATTATTCAGTGACTTTGGCGACATATTTGATGTAAAATACTTCATCAATTCATTAAGAGATGAAGTTCACATAGTCAAGAATCTCCCTAGAAAGTTTAACAGGAATGTCAATTTTACCCAGTTCTCGATGCCTCCAGTTAGTTGGTCAAATGAAAAGTACTACTTGGAAAAGGTTAGTGCATCAAAGAATGATTTGGTAGCTTATATTTCCTTACGTTTTCAGAAAGAAAATTACCTACATTTTCATGATGCAGATACTACCACTTGCTAGAAAGCACAAAATAATACACTTTGATAAAACAGATGCCCGACTGGCAAACAACCACCTTCCTATTGAGCTACAAAGGCTGCGCTGCCGGGTTAATTATGAAGCTCTAAAATTTACGCCTCAAATTGAGGCTCTTGGACATAAGCTTGTTTCAGTTCTTCAAAAAAATGGTTTATTTGTTGTTCTTCATCTTCGATATGAGATGGACATGCTTTCTTTTTCTGGCTGTACGCATGGATGCTCAAATGAAGAAATTGATGAACTTACAAGAATGAGGTCCACCACAGGCTTGATGGAAATGCTTTATTCTATTTATTGGTTTGGCATCACCATTCAATTTTTGCTTATTTCTTTGATTGCGATGCAGGTATGCATTTCCATGGTGGAAAGAGAAGGAGATAGTGTCTGAGGTGAAAAGATTAGATGGTTTGTGCCCTCTTACACCAGAGGAAACAGCATTAGTCTTGCAGGCTCTAGGATTTACCAAAGACACACAGATTTATATTGCATCTGGTGAAATTTATGGTGGTCAGAGAAGGCTAGCTTCTCTCAGAGCTGCATATCCTAAAATAGTATGTAAATCTTATCTTAGAACAACCTGTCATGAATCTCCAGGGTAACATATTTTATTTGATTTGTCTTATCCTATACAGGTAAGAAAGGAAATGTTGCTTGCTTCCGAGGAGCTCATGCCTTTTTGGAACCACTCAAGCCAGATGGCTGCTTTAGATTACTTTGTTTCTATTGCAAGTGATGTTTTCATTCCTAGTTATGACGGAAATATGGCAAGGGTTGTTGAGGGACACCGCAGGTTTGCCAACCAATTTAATTTGTTAAAACTTATTTTCATTCAAGTAGTTTAGATAGGGTTGAATCATGTGATATTTTAAAGGCTGATTAAGCCATTTTTCCAAGTTCTAAATAACAGAACCAAATTTTGTGATATTTTTAAAGGTGGATTCTACTTGAATTCCAATAGTCTGCGCTAAAAGATATAGTGATGCCCTTGTACATACATGAAAGCCCATTTATTTTCCTACTTTTCACATCTATTTTCCTACCTTATAGGTATTTGGGCTTTCAGAAAACGATAATCTTGGACAGAATAAATTTGGTACCTCTTCTAGACTTGTACCAAAATAATACCTTGTCATGGGATCAATTCTCACATGATGTTAGAAAGGTTCATGAGGATCGGATGGGCAGAGCCAATAGGAGGAAGGTGATACCTGACAAACCAAAGGAGGAAGACTACTTCTACTCAAATCCTCAGGAGTGCCTTGGCCCATCAACCTCATCCAATGAATCAACTTCTGATATCTGAAACAACTCTGGATATTGACAGTCTTCTCCTTGAAAAAATTATGTTCCTCCAATTGGGATGGGATTGAGATATTTGCAGTTGTTTTGTACAGAGGATAAAGGAAATTTAAGTTAACAAGCCATTCTGGGATATGATCTGCGGAAGCCAGGTTGATTTTTCCTCCTTGCCACCGTGGGAGGCCACATTCTTTTGTGTATGCGGTTTAATCGTTCTCTTTGTTTCAGTTATCTTCATTGTTTTCCTCCCTTGTATTTGGATAATTCTTGTGAGAATTCTTTAAAAGTCATCCAAAGTATGATCTATCTAATAGATTTCTTTTCTTTATTGGGGTGAATGAATCCAACATTTTACGTTATTGTGGATTTAATATTTTACTTATATGTCACTGAACATATAAATCTTCAATCAAACGATACAACTCAAAATGCCTGTTTACTTGCGAAGAAAACTTGCTTCTTAAACATTGTTGATATTTGAATTTCATCACAGCATGAATACTCAGATCCGAAATACTCTGAAGAAAACTTGATTAACTGAAGTGTAGTTATTTGAATTTCAAACCAAGTTGATGTCTGTCTGCACTGTTCCACTCTGTGAGTGGTCCTTGATTTTTGATGTCACACATTTTTTCTCAATTTTGTGAACTTGTAGTGTCCTCCGCTCTTTTGTCCTAATGTTGTTTATTTTATCTAACTCTGGTTTAAATTTTCTTTTCCAATTATGATTTCACAGCTGGAGTTACATTTTTTAGCTGCCTAAGTGGTTAGTCTGCCATTAGTTTATCAATGTATGTAAGGGGAAATATTATATACTAGTAAGATAATAAAAAAAAAAGAGATAAATGATGAAATAGGAAATGTTATTTTGTGATATGATTAGCATCCGTGAAAATTATAAATGTTTGAAATATTTTCTTACACTTCATGAAAATAATATTGAATTATTTGTATGGGACTTTTATACTTATATGTCACAAAATTATTTTTTAATAATATATAGTAAAAACTGTAATAAATACTCTTTTTACATCAAAGTGTAACATGATAGTAAACATCCCCCTGTTATTCAAATATTTTCAAGATGTGAAGTGGTAGTAAAAAATCCTCTTTTTTTCTTTTAAGCAAAGCAAATGGTGAAGTTTTCTGGATATGTTATCAATATATTATTAACCCTTCAACGAACAAATACTAGTATCTCTTACCGCGTTCTCTTCGTGCCATTTCTGCGAGGCTGCTGCGAGCCCACGATTCTACTCCCGTCACCCATCGCGACGATCACGACCGATTGAGGAGGAATCGCGATTTCCACCCACCGCGACATTCTCGCGCTGAGACGGTATGGAAATGTTGGTTCCAAATGGGAGTAAACCCAGTTCGGTCCTCTGCGGTTACTGTGCATTCGATGATGCACGGGAGATGTTCGACGAGATGCTTGATGCAAAGCGTGCAAGCAAAAGGTAAATGCTTATCGTTTGTATAAATATGGTTGTCATTATGGTGTTCTTCGGATTATTATCCGTTCTTTTCCTCCCTGTTGTTTGGGAAGAAAGCAAACGATATAATTCTCCCAGGATCCAGATTAGTAGTTCATTTGTCTTTCTTATAGGTCGTGGTGATGATATGGCAGAAAAAGAGATGCGAACGCAACTGCTTTATCTGATTGTTAGAGGCTTCATATTCACGTTGGGTTTGAACTGGAAAGGGGGGAAATTAAATTGTGTGGTAGCATTGTGTAAGGGAGCCCTAAAGAAGTAGAGCAAGTGGTCCATTGCCAGGGAATTAGAGTCATGAACTGTGATGTTAAAATTGCTGAGTGTTTAGATGGCTGCATATGGTGGTTAAGTACTTTTTTTGGAAGCTGTGCGATCAAGTACTTGCTTAGCTAAATTACAGAGATAACGTGGATTTTGACATCTAAGAAAAATGATTAAATTGTTTTATATTTTTTGAAAATGGAAAACAGATTAAATTGTGAGAAAGGCTTATACTTGGTAACATTGCCTGACAGTTCCTCAACTGGATCAATCGCTGTTCACATAAATTCTTGGTAGTATAATGGTCTGCTTTAAAACAGAATTGGTAAGGCAATTATTTGTAGCTTGTAGGTATGATGGTTGACCTGGAAATAAATTTTAATAAGCAAAAGAAGATAAAGAAGAGGATTGACTAGAGCATGAGAAGAAATTTTAGTGTATATATTAAGCTCCGTTTGCAAATTCTAATTTATCCCGATCAAAGAATGTTATTTATTCTAAAAACTTGCACCCTCCCTTGGCAGAAACTTGCTGATCCAAAATAAGTTTTCTTGGCCCTGACCCTTGTGTGAATTTGTTTTGGTCTGCAACCTGCAATTGCCAGCATCGCCCCTTCACAAGTAATGCCTAGATGCTTCCAAGCTTCTTGTCTGTTGAGGCAATTCTCAGCCTCTTATGTTTACGTGTTTATGCAGGGAACCTGGTCGGCAATAAATCCGCAGATATCTCTCATTATATATATAGGTACGTTTTGCATTTACTTTTTTAACCTTTTTAAGTTTTACCAATGTTTTTATTTTTGTATTGAATAGAGGTGTGAAGGCTTGGGTTTGAAAAAACTTCTTTTTGTATTCTCATACCGTATAAAAATTAATATAAACATTTGATTCGAGATTAATTGATTATAAGTAAGATGGCCTCTCTTTTGTCATTATTTTAAAAGCCAGTCTAGTGGTTTAACCATAATAAATTAACCCATTGAGGCGTATCCCTCTCATTCCACAAATCCCCCTATATTTTTTAGAGCACGGTTATCTGTTTATGTAAATGCTGAGTTGGGTTAATGGTTGGTTAACCACTAAAATGTCGGGTTACTTAATGAAAATATTTGATCGATATTTTAGGTAAATATATTTTTTATTTTTTATTTATATTATTCTTTTATCTACTTAGATAATAATATTATACATTTTTGTTTACACATGTTGGAATTAGATAGGTGAAAGTAATAAAGATAGAAGTCTACAGACTGATCAAACGATCTACATAATTTTCTAATCATTGATCAATTGACTTCAGAAATGTCGAATTGATTAAGGATTAATCATTTATTTATGGAGTCAGTTAACAGTTAAGATTTTCAGTTGCCTTTGCCCATTTCCACCGAGCGGCGTTGAACATTACCCTTGTGCCGAGACCATCGATCGGAAAGCACGGATTAGAAAGAATATTTTACAGGGTGATGGAGCGAGGTGTGATATTTAAAATACGAAATGATATCTATAAAGTTGAAGTTAGGTCGTAAGGTTATAGATTTTTTGTAATTTCTTTTCATATGTAACATAAAATATGAAACTAATGAACAAATAATGTGCTGACGGATAACCCATGTGCCTGGTCCATGTCTTAACCTCCCACCAAAATAATAGGTGTTAGCAGGCAACAAGTCAGCAACTTGATGGGTAAGTAAAGGTGCGTTCATAGTGTAATTAATAGGTGTTTTGCATGGTTATTATTTTCCAAACAAACGCTAAATCTTAATTTTTTAAAGAAACATCTCTACATGTAAGATTTCTTTCAGAATCTTCTGTGTTGCGATGTTTGCCTCGGTTTTCTGTTTATTCGTATGCATACATTTACGTGAAGTAGTAGTTGGTGGCATGTTATTGCGGGAAACTCCTTTAAGAGAGGAATTAAGACGATTAATGCCAGTCTTTGACTATTCGATGAATTTTCTGCGTACTTTCTCATTATTTTTTCCTTTTTTAAAAAAAAAGAAATTGTAATTGGTGTGATTTGAACCCGGGACCTACCTCTCTTCTTCCCTTGCAAGCGCATCATGACCTTTCTCATTCTGTTCCGACCATGGACGGCAATTTTCTGGTCTCACGTGCGAGCCGGCAACACAAATGGTCAAATATTAAGGCAAGTTTTGTAAACATTAATAAACGAACTGGTGATTTCTGTTAGATTTTTCGGTTCTTGATGTCATCCATGGTCTTCGTGTTTATATGTACATGTTCTCCGATCGCCCAAGATAACGAATCGTGTGTATGATAAACAAATGAATAAAACATCCTCTCCCTTTGCATTTAAACAGATGCTAGCTGGGCCTGGCTATTCATTTGGTACATGTAATTCAAAAGTTCGGCAGATTAAGGTGGGTGGAGTTCAGAAGGCCGGAGAAATTAAGCAGGCTAGAACTCCTCGGCAGCGGCGACAGAAGATTGGGAAAGGAGTAGTCCTGGGAGAAGGACATGTCCGCGCCGCCCCCAAACGCCGCAAAGGTACCTTGTAAGTCATCAAGGTTCAGTTCCCTGAACCATTCGTTGTCCTCCTCCGTCCTTTGAACCCCGACTCCGGTGGTGGTGGGATCCCGTCTCGTGCATGTAGCTCCGGGGTTTCCGTTCTTCCCTGCGAACTCGACGTACTCGGATTCGTGGTCAATGTCCGACTCCCCGGTCCGGTGGCTGTCGGAAGTCACGCCCAACGAATCCATGGTGTCTGCGATTGAAGCATCTTCCGTTTGCTCTGCTTTCGGCTGCCGCTGCTTCTGCTGGTACTGTTGCGTCTCCTTCTCCCAGTTGTTCTTCTTGTTGTACAACCGGCACAGCACCCAATCATCCAACTGCACCGAAACCAGACACCATAAGCCGTGAGTGATGTTGTACAAAACAGAAGCGTCAGCCAACCTTGCTTGATTTTTTTGTTCTTACCCTGATGCTGCCCTTCTTGTTATTGGTCCTGCTGGAGTCGGCGAGGCGGTACTCGTGCATGATCCAGTTGGACTTGACACCTCTGGGCGACTTGCCGGCGTAGAAAACCAAGGCCTTCTTGATTCCGAGCGGCTTACCGCTTCCTTCCGGCGTCACCGGCTTGTCGGCGCCCGTAGCCTTCCAGTACCCGGTGCCGGCGGCTCTGTTGGGCCTGGACCCATTTGGGTACTTCCTGTCCCTCGGCGTGAAGAAGTACCACTCTTTCCGCCCGAACAACGCCATATCTGTTCCACCAACCGTGAGAACCATCGAACCATCGAAGGGAAAGAAAGAAAGACGGGAAGCGGGATGCATACCAGGAAGCTGCCATGGGTCGTACTTGTAGAGATCGACTTCGGCAATGATGGGAGCGGGGAGGAACTGGTGGGCGGCCTTCCGACAAAGGTAGTGGAGAACGAGCTCCTCGTCGGTTGGGTGGAACCGGAATCCCGGAGGCAGGTTGAGCTCCGCTTCGGCATCTCTGCTTCTCCTCCCCAGCCCCATCCTTGCTGCTCTTCTTTCTCCCGCCCGTGGTGTGTACTTGTGTGGTGGTCGTTCGTCTTGGAACCACCCATACGTCTGCGAGCACACGAATATATAAAAGAAAACTGCCCGGGCGGACGACGCCGATCCGATCTGATCCCATCCGAGTGTGTGGGACCGACCCATCCGCGCGAAGCTTCGCGTTAGCTCGCCATCGAGGCGATGTGGCTCGTCAAAGGTGGAGACGCCGGACTTCAACGGTCAACAATACCGGATGCCATGGGAATTATGCAATGCAATCGCGAGAAAGTCAGGAACGTTGATAGATTGATTCATTAATTTAATTAATTAATATGTGTGGACGTAGATATTTTTACAGATTTAATAAGTTAATTTAAGTTTCATTTATTTCTTGATTTTAGTCAATTTTAACGATTAGGATTGAGAATAATAAAATAAATAAAATTAAATTGTACAAATAACATTTAGAAATTTGTAAGAAATTGATTTCGAGAAAATGAAAACAAACGTAAAGCTATGAATATCACTATTTTTATATTTCTGAGGATTATTAGCCTAACAATGTTAATCGACTCGGACGGCATGCCCAGCACCACAATTAAACTCTTTTTTGAATAATGATAGCTTTTATATTTACCAAAATCCGTATTTGAATGAAAACCATGGATAAGGCTGTTTACGGTGCGGCGCAATTAGTCACCAGAATTGGGTTCTTTAGATACTGTAGGGCATCTGCATACTATTGTCGTGTTTCCCGACCCACCACGCACATGGATTTTAATTTTTTGGCTTTCAGGCAAAGAAGTAGAGCAGCACATGAAAAAATTTGCAAAAGGAAGACCCCGCACATAAAAAATGCATGCCCTTTTTGTGCACGTGAGAGTCTGGCCGTGGGTGGGCGGGCGTCGGTTCGCGTTGACCTCGTCGGCTAGAATGCGTGACGACCAAGGAAGCCCGTGGCTATGTATGTGCTTACGTCACACCGTGTGACGTCACGTACCATCGTCGGAGAGATTACACGTCGGAACCAGATCACGTGTCACATGACGCGCCTTTCTTCTTCTTCTTCTTTTTTATGCATTCCGTTGGTTTCGGATTCTCGTGCGTGCGCGACTCGCTTCACCACCCCGAAGCAGATGAGTGCGTCGCCAGACCACCGCTTACAAAGCCACCGACAGCGGCCGCATCGCCGTCCCTGAAGCAGCAGATCATCATTAATTCCGCTCGTGGTGAACGTGATGATCGGTCGGTCATTAGATTAGGACAAATTAAAGAAGGCGTCGTTCTGGCGCAGCGCAAGTGGTGAAGCATTGAAGTCGGCATTGTTGTTGTGGGGTAGACGATATATGACTAAAAAGAAGAAGGCATAAGGCGTCCCAATTCAAGACGTCTGTACCAAACATACATGAACGCGACACATCAGCAAGTTTCAGCAGCAATCTAATTTTTATGCTCGAACGCATATGCTTCACGTTATAATCGATCTGATTTTTATTACTAATTGTACTCACATACAAACACAACCAATAAGATATCAATTGATATAAATATATAAAAGTGTGAAAGGCGTGCATCAACATGATATAATTACCTAAACTGTGAAGGATCGATTCTTTTTTTTTTTTTTCATCTACAGTCTACAGAAGAGAAAGATCGATATTACCAAAATTGAATCAAGATCAAGTTTTGTTCAGAATCAACAATGAGGTTCCAAATTTTATCATCCTCGAACAAAAGTTGAAAGCGTTTTTCAGTAGGTAAACAGGCAGATTTTTCGGAAATAAAAAAGATTGTGTGCATGCATGTGTTTGTACTTTGTACAAGGAGATACAAGCATGTTATGGGCAGACTTCTGATCGAAGCTTCTCACGAGGGGGTGCTTGTATAGTTTACAAAATATATATGCTGAAAGGGATCGATTCTACCTGCTGGTTGAAGCAGGCAGGCAGAAGAGTAGACACGGAGATCGAACATTAAGTTGCAGGTATTGTTTATGGAACCATGCACACATGCTCACTCAAGCATCTGGCAGTAGTGCTGGCGTTCGGGCTCATCGAGAGGAGCTTGGGCTTCTGATCCATCACCCGATCTCAGACATACAACTTGAATTTGTCGGCCGGTTGATTATACACGCGCCTTCAGAATTTGTCATTATTATGTGGGCTCCAAAACTACTTCACCATTTTATTTTAGAATTAATTAGGGGGCAGGACGCACCTTGGGGTGGTACGGCTTAGTGTGTTTTGATTTTTTTAGACTGCAGTTTTGTACTTTATTTATTTATTTTTACATTTATTTTATTTATTAACTTTTCCCATTCAAAGCATTGAACCAATCATTTTAATATTCTTTGTATTAAGATGGACAATAGACATGGTTCAATAATTTATTTAACATATAGTGTATAACGTTATAACTATTATTTTATTTTATTTTAAAGTGACTTGATCGATCTAAGAAGTAGCAATGCATTTTTTTGATTTATAGATGGATAAATGAAAATAAAATAAGAAGAGAAGTTTTGCGATTTTCACGTAACCTTGGGATATGTACGTGTAGTTTCAGTATTTATTGATTTTTTCGTGCATAATACTTTCCGAATAAAATCGCTTTTAAAAGTTGCAGCATTTTATTCTTGCGTAAAAATAGCATTCTTTAGCAGGAAAATAAGGCTCTCTCTGTAAAAGAATTTTTTTCTTTCTGGAGGCGACGAGGTAGGGTTTGTGGGAAAGGTTGGGTGGAAAATTTTGGATTTTAAGTTTTTCCATAAAAAAAAATTACCCGTATTTTAATACTTAATAAATGACGGTACAAAATCAAAAATAAATAATGAATAGAGCTTAATTCCTTTTTATCAAATGTAAAAATTATAAATATAATCGACTATACATTTATCACTCTACATTGACAATAATTATAATTTTTTTTTATAAAATAATTTTAATATTTAATAATAAAAATTATCCACGTCGTAAATCATACACTTGATATCTCTCGTATCACCCAATCTTATCTTTAAAATAAATATATCCTTGATCTAGAAGAAAAAAAATTAAATAATTAATTGTTATTCGTTTCAAAGCGTCCTGAGTGCTGACAGCGACAAGAATAGATTTTTTTTCTTTTTCGAAAAGTGACAAAGATTTGGGTCTGCTAAATAATAATTACTTTTGTGGAAGCAGACACGACGTAACAACGTTTTATCTTATCTTTTGCAAGCCTGCAACAGCGGCAATCACCGGCCGCCCACGTGTTAGAAACAAACCTGGGCTGGCTTTCGTTTCTTGGTCAGGGGGCAAGCGAGAATGATTCCTTGGATAACGAAATGAATATGCCTCACTGCACCTCAATCGCTCCATCTGCAACTTGCAATGATGCCATCCAACCCTAATCTTTCCAAGTTCTTCCATAGGTTGGGCGGGTCGAAGCCTTTTCTTTTGTCAAATATTAAATCTTTGACCAGTAATACAGACAATCGACGTCCCACTGTTAAAATCTGAGAGCTCGAGAAGATTCGTAGAATGATTTTTTTATTATAATTATTACGAAAGATTTATAAAGATGTATATTTTTGTGTTATTTTTTTTGAAAAAAGTTTAATGAAAGATGTGTATGTTTCGACGTGAAAAAAATATCAAATAAATATTTCGTTAAATAAAAAATAAATGAAAATATTATTGTAAAAATATATAAGTTAATATTTAATAATTTAAATAATATTTTATTATATAAATCTAATTTCATGTTTATTAAATTACTATAAAGATTTAATAATGTATAGTGATTGGAGTAGAAATCTTTTCCAAGTATTATGTGTTGGGAGGGCATTTTGGTAAATTAAATTGAGTTTCATGATTTTTTAAAAATTACACAATTTATTTTTTTTAAAGTTGTGATTGTATAATGATTTTTTTTAGTTGCATAATGATAAACACCCACATAAACAAAGTCATTAAAAGTAAGATTGTACACGCCAGATCAAAAGTAGAATGTTGGTCCGGTACCAAATGAATGAACGTGCGAGGGACAACTTTTTCCTACAATACCATTGTCTTTTCTGTTTTTTAGGATTTTTTAGTAACATGTTGATGGGCTGGTAGACCAACAATGGATATAATGGACTTCGTCTTTTCTTTTCTCCAAGAGAAAATTTCAAATTCATTTCTACACAATATTACTAATCCCGGTAAAATGAAAAGAAATAAAAAATATTACTAATCTCTACATGACAACCAAACACTTACCTTGATGTCAAACGGGTCTGGCAGCCCAGCCCAAACGCTTCATACCTAATCCTTAACTCAAATGGTAATATATTATAGATACAAATATCTTTAGTTTGCTCACTAAATTAGTTCATAACTAGCACTGATATTAAACCTAGCACTACAGCAATAAGTGAAAGTTCAACATATCAAATTTAATTAGGGACTGGAATAAAAAATAGTTAAAGTTATGCAAAAACCTGGATCTACACAGGATTACTTTTTATCCAACATTATTCTACATATGCCCCAAATGTGCAATTGTTTCAGAACAATGGAGTTGGGAGTCGACTACAGAAATCACACTGCTTCGGAAACACCCGAACATAACGTTTCGGCTATAATCAAACAAAACATTGTCATGTGGATCACAAACAGAGATACAAAATGAATAACCTTAGAGAGTAGCTAGCATGTACAGAATAAATATCTTATAATAGTTAATTAATTAACAACAGAATTACACATGAAAATTCTAAACACAAGAAATTCATAAACGTTTAAAGTTCCGAGAGAATAGCTGGAATGTAGTGTGAGAGCTCTGCGGTAAGAGATTGAAAGCCATTCACAAGCTGCGTGTGAAAATCTTGATCTTCTTCGCCTATCAATCTGAAATGAACTCGGATTGCACGCTTGCAGACGGCCATAAATTCTAGGAGCGCGGCAATAAGTTGCTGTAATTCCTGGGACCGGAGCCTAGTTGCAGGCTCACCAGATAGAAACGCTGTACATACGCTCAAAACTCCACTGTTCACCTGTTATTCTCATTCAATGTTTAAATGTAGATTTCAGTCCTAAATTGTCTTTGACTGCTACAGCCAACAAAAATAATAATTAATTAAACAATCAGTGCTTTACTCTTATATGTGGTCGATATCAAGAAATCCTTTTAACTTCCATACATTACGATCAATAATTTCCTAAATTTTTTAGCAAGTTAACCCACTGTTCCTAAGATGACCCCTAAGGTCATATTTGGTTGACCATATTCTAACATGGAATGTACTTGAATATTCTTTCATTAGATTACAATATTAAATATAAATTTTGATTATAATAAATTATTTTTTTTGAGATATCACTCAACTAAATGAGCCTAGATGATAAAACGTTAGCCTCTGTATCATTAGAAAAGTAATTTATATATGACTATAAACATCACATTTTAATTAAGTAATATAATTTGATTATATTATATATAAGATTTAACCAACTACACATAACATAAGAGTGAAGAAGATCGCTGGAATAAAGTTCAAGAATCTTACTTGAACCGCTACACTGCCTTGGAGTATCCTCTGAAGACTTTGGAGCCTTGGAAGTTGGTCCCCATCAGAGCTTCTAGGCTCTTCAAGTTCATTCCTAAGAGCAGCAGTTCGAGTTTCAATCATTCCTATAGCATTTTCAACTGGTGAAAATTCTAGTGATTCAGATTTTATGACCAGTAGCCGGTTCACCAGAGCAGGAAAGGAACCTTCTGTTTGAAGTACTGTCCTCCGTTTCCACTGATCTTCTAATCCACCTTGGGTCTTTCCATTTTTGGTGAATGGAGTATCAAATAAAAACCGATCAAAGACATGTGAACGTATGCTTCCAGTAGATAAAGAGAAGATTCTATCTCGTCTGCTGCCCAAGTCTTCATCTTCCATAACAGGGTCCACTGCCGTTATCTGCATATAACAAACCCCAGGCTGTAACTCATTAGCATTAACCTGCCTTGAATCAGGAATTATATGCAAGCTATGACTACCATCCATTCTGGAATCATATATATGACTAATTTTCTCCATCATGTCACCCAGCCGTATATCACGAGGTTCCCTGTAAACATATTCCTTCCTATCTAGCTTCCCAAATTTCTTTCCATAGAAACCCACTCTGTAATAAGTAGCATCTATGAATGGAATGGGGCTTGACTCTTGCTCCAAGATCGACTCATAGATGTTTGTTAGAGATGTATGGCATTTACCAAGCTGCCCAAAGGATCTTCTACTTTTATAAACGGGAATAATCAACTCAAGAATGCTAGCACAAAAATGATACAGTTCTGCTTGGGAAAATAGTTTATTTGCAAGTTGAAGGTATTTCACGGCAGAGTCAACTGTAAGTTTGGATGCACCATAGCCTTCTACTTCTGCGGCAGAGGCCTCAAAGGTAACAGCATTGCTAACCATGGGACAAATTTTTCGTATGGAAGCCACATGATCTCTAGTCCAAACAGCATCATTTCTACCAACGAGTGCCTGAATTATAAATTATCAATCTATTGAGAGTATTATAATAAAAAACAACAAATTAGAATACTAGATAAACCTGCATGATTACTCCAGCAACAGAAACAGCACACTGAGCAGCTTCAGCCCATGATTGCATCTCCTGATGTGCATCACATAAGTGTAACAACCACATTATGTGAAGGTCTGGAACAGGAGCATATGACATTGCAAGTTTATGGAAGCTCTCAGCCGCTGCATACCGATCTAGTGTCATTGTTGAAGCCTGCAAATCATCAATGCAAGTTATTTCAAATTTATGATAATACAAGACAATCAACTAAATTTCTAGAAAATTAGTGAATCGAAATGATTAAAATATCAACAGACACCATCATACATTCTCTTAGATGTCAACAATGTACGATAAATAAACTGAATATCCACATTTTGAAAATTGTGCATCTCACAAAGGGAAATTTTTCAAAGTGGGGAAGGAATGCAAGTCTAGAAGTCTCAGAACAAACCAATAAACAACAAGCTATGAACAAGAATGGGCCAGTAAAATATACATTATGCAACAGATCTGTAATCATTGTTTGTATATCAGTGTGACAACATGGACAGTTCGTTAGGATGCCAGAATGTTTTTTTAGAAAAGATGTCTGAATGTTAACCTGGGGCTCTTCATAGCCCAGGCACTTTAAAATTTACGAAAAGAAACAAATATTTCCTTTCCATTATAAACTTTTTATTGCCTTGTAAAACATGCATTGGCATCTTCATTCAAAACTCCACTTATTACTAAAATAATTAAATGGCACTTGAAAATAAAAAATGATAAAGCAAGAATATCAACGATGTTAAGACCATAAAACAAAAACGAAATGTCGAAGTACCATTAAAGAAAAAAAATTGAACCAGTTACCATCTAAATATAGACCTAGAATTCTCTTTATTAAACCAGGATCCATTAAAAAAACAAATTTATAAAAAAATGGGCATTCCACAACCAGCAGATTGATGGTGCCTATGCAGGAGACTCGACAACACTGATATCTTAGTCCATGTCTGTTGTTCTTAGAAGCATGTTCCAAGCTTACCATCAAGGCATGTTCAAGCCCTGCATCAAGAGCCTGGGCCAAGCTGTCTGAAAGATGTTTAACCTCCAACCATGACCAGCGATTTTCTTTGGAACCTTCAGACGGTGCCTCAAGTGCATTGGCAGGAAGTCCGCAATCTTTTACCAAATTGGAGCACCTATCTACATCTGACATTTCCTCTAATGATTTCCTTAGACGTCGAGCTTCACCACTCTCTTCAAGAGATCCATCAGATTTCATCTGAGTCACTTGCACGTCAGACATCAACTCAGACAGGGTAATTGTCAGCATAACCTTCAGCCGTGATGTATGCATGAAGTGATAAAATGAACTCTGAAAAAGAGAGGTAAAACACCATTAAAATTACATACCTATTTTATTTCAGTTTACAAATTAACTAACAGTTTGAGCATACTCGCATGAGAACAAGGAGACCTATAACAGCCCTTTTCTTAATGGACTCATTTCGGAAAACAGCAAGTCTCAGAAGATGAAATGCAACTTGCTTTAGGAATCGATCATTTTCACGTGCCATAAGAGTTGCACCATGAAGATTGAACACATTGTTGAAAACAGGAAACAACGCCTTCCAAAAAGCCAAAGGTTGACTTCTTGAAAAGAGGCCCATAAATATAGAAGTGACACAATCTAGTTTTCCATAATCAGTTGCAACACTATGGGTTGATGCGGCAAGGCAAAACTTTTCAGTGATCTCCAAAACCTGGAGACTAACAGCACCACTTAGATTTTCTTCCCATAGTTCCTGAAGAAAACATAAGATATCTTGGTAAGAAAACGCAAACAGTGCTAAAAGCATAACGTGATATGAAACTATAGTACCAGCTTTTGTCTCAAAATAGGGTGTAAGGACTCTCTTAGCGCTCTGGTTGAAACTCCAATTCGGGAAGATTGTGCCTGTGCAAGAGCTTCTCGCAAAGAATATGGCTGACCAGGTGAGCTTAGTTGAGGGCTGACTCTGTTCCACAAATAGTTATTTTCAGGTGTCCCTTGAGGCTGCAAGCAGAATTTATAGTCATACCAACCATAGAAAGAAGAATAACCAAAATTTTATTTTACAAAAATAAAACATTTAACACATACAACAAAATTCTGATGGAAATTTACCCCTTTCAAAATGGTACGTGTTTTACAGTTTAAATTACTTTTCAACGCAAGATCTCGTTAGTTTTATGACATTATATTGAATTTTTAATTTACTACTAGTGTATGGGTGTACAAACAGGACCAATGGTCAAGGAACAAAAGAGGCAACAACAATAGAAGCTAGGAAGGTAAGCAAACATTCACATTTCGCCAGCATAAATTCATGAATTTTGCTTATTTATGTTCATGATTCAGCTTCTTAAATAAGAGGTAAAGAATCATACAGGTACAAAGGTATACAGATAGATATGTATATATACACTAAATGGGTGTACTGATAGACATGGGGTGTAGCACATACAGATTCAGGATATGTGGGAGACAAGGGAGATAGGAGGTCCACTTCTAGGTATTGTACCTATGTGGCTGGGCAACCTGGTAACTTGGAGAAGTAAGAAACAAAATGTTATCTCCAAGTTCAGTGTTGAAGTATAGCGCTGTCTCAAACTGCTAGTGAGCTAATGTGGCTCAGATCTATTCTTAATGAGTTGAGAATTCAGGTTGTTGCTCCCATAGTTATGCACTGTGATAACTAAACTGCTATTTCCACATTGACAGCAGCAACACCTTTCATGAATGAATCAAGCAAATCAAAATTGATTGTCATCATGTTCAGGAACTTGTTGAAAGAGGGATTATTTGTACTCCCTAAGTTCACTCCTCTGAGATATGTTTACCAAGAGTCTTAGTATAAAAGCATTCAATTATTTTTGTGATAAAGCTAGGAATGTTTGATATGTACATTCCAGCTTGTGAGGGAGTGTTGGATAGATGAATTCGACCTATTCAGGATCCATTTACCCATTTATTGTATGTATATATACACCGTACAGTGTTAGTGAATTGTAATCAAAGATACCTTATTCCACTTTTATGTTCATGATTCAGCTTCTCAAATAAGTAGAAAGGTTGAGGCTTACGGGAATTTTGCTTATGTTTCTATCAATGTCAGGAACATTTTGCTCTTACAGACTGTATGGTTGAGGCTATTTACTAAGCAAAGTGCATGACACTCCAAGTAAAGTGTGTTATAACTTTGTTCGGTAAGCATGCCAATATGACAGAATGGAAGTAATTGGCAGCTGATGGAATTCCGAACAAGACATAAAAATAAACTGCACAAGTTCATTGTTATGCGTGGTAACCAAAGAAACACAGCGAAAATTGAACGGAAGAGTGAGCGATGAGAAAGGAAAGGAGAGAAGAAGATCGCCATGCACACACAAATTTTACGTGGTTTATCCCAACAAAGAGCTAGTCCACAAATGGAGAGGGAGGGAGTTTTTTTCGTGGAAGCTAGAATTACAAATCTCTCTAACTCATGCTCTTTAGAAAATCCTAGTCAAGCTTATATAGTGCTTGAGTATTCCAAAAGGATACAAAGACCAAAATGTCTTTTATACTAATTACATTATAAGTATTATTCAAGACACAATACAACAATCTTCACCTTGTCTTGAATGCTAGCTCCACCTTGACCAAGCCTCTCCATCAGGACCCGCAAGGGGTCAGCTGCAGCCATACATGTTGAGCAAGTCCAAGCAATGCTTGAACTTACTCTCAATCACGCCCTTTGTAAACATGTTCACTGGATTGTACTTAGTGCTGATCTTCAAAATCTTTATTCTGTCTTCACTTCTGAGAAAGTGGTACCTGACATCAATGTGTTTCGTGCGATCATGAAATACATTGTCCTTTGTTAAACAAATGGCACTGAGATTGTCACAGAAAATATCAGCTTTCTTAATCTGCACTCCAAAGTCTCCAAGTAGCCCTTTCAACCAAATTCCTTCCTTTGCGGCCTCAGTCATTGTCATGTATTCCGCCTCGGTAGTAGAGTGAAATAGTAGGCTGAAGTGTTGACTTCCAACTGACAACTGAGTCTGCCACAGTGAAAACATAACATGTCAAGGATCTCCTCTGATCAACATCACCTGCATAATCGGAATCAGAAAATCCAGTCATGCTGCAGTTTTGCTTGACGCCATATATCAACCCTACATCAGGTGTTCCCTTTAAGTATCTGAAAATTCTCTTCACGGCTTGCCAATGCTCCTTGCCAGGATTTGACATGTACCTACTGACAACACTAAGAAGATAAGCTAAGTCAGGACAGGTACATACCATAGCATACATCAAACTGCCAACGACCTGTGAATAAGGGACACGCTCCATATGCTCCTTTGTTTGAGACTGTGGAGACATAGCTGATGACAAACGAAGATTCCTGTCAAAAGGCGTCCCAATGGCTTTATATGAAGTCATACCAAACCTGCTAAGAATCTTCTCTATGTAGCTACACTGATGGAGAAAGAGTCTTCCTGCTTTCCTGTCTCTTTGTATCTCCATCCCAAGTATCTTGCCAGCTGGGCCAAGATCTTTCATTTCAAATTCAGATTTCAAGACATTTTTCAAATCTTGTATCACCTTGATATCTTTGACTGCAATCAAGATATCATCCACATACAAGAGCAAATATATATGTGTGCTATTTTCTAATTGTTTAACATACACACATGAATCATAGCAGCTACGAGCAAAGTCAACTTTAGTGATAAAAGTGTAAACATTTTATACCACTATCTGAGAGATTGCTTAAGTCCATACAAGAACTTCTTCAACTTGCAAACCAGGTCTGATTTCTCCTTGGTAACAAAACCTGTTGGCTGTTCCATCCAAATTTCTTCTTCTAAGTCACCATGCAAGAAGGTTGTCTTCACGTCAAGTTGCTCTAACTCCAAGTTCCTTGCAACCACAATTGCTAGGAGCACTCTAATAGACGTGTGTCTAATTACTGCTGCAAAAACATCATTGTAATCAATACCTTCCTGCTGTAAGTAGCCCTTAACTACCAGTCTCGCCTTGATCTGCACGCCTTAACTGCCTTGTGTTCCTATCTTTCTTTTGAACACCCACTTGCAACCAACAACGTTCTTGGCTCTAGGACGCTTCACCAAATCCCATGTATGATTCTTGTGAAGGGATTAAAACTCCTCCTGCATGGCAACTGTCCAATTTGTAGCATCCGAGCCTCTAATGGCAGAATCATAAGTGGG